>JAQSVH010000002.1:5358679-5369108 GCA_029448705.1 Adansonia digitata
ATATAATTTATTATGAAATATTTTAAAAATTCAAATCAGATAAAATCAAAATAATTAAAATATTGGACATGCATTTTTTTTTCAAAAGCCTATACATCTCAAAATATAGATTATCCATGTATGATTTTTTCATTTTTTTTACTAAAAGCTTTATTTTTTATATATTTATACAAAATATATGTATTTCATTCGTACAATTTCTATAACAAAATAAATCCAAATCCATATTTTTCAAATTCTGAATTTCATATTTTCAGATGTAGCATTATTGAATTCAAGACAAATAATGTGTTGATTATATTTTTCTTTCCACAAATGTCACTTCAGCCTCTATCACTGAACATTGATTAATATTTTTAGGAGTCCACTTAAATAGTGACTATAGAATTATTTATTATTTTTGCTTAATTCAAAAAAAGTGATGCTGTAATTATGTATTTTTCTATATATATCCCTTAATGAATGCCTATTAGCACTAGTTTAACTTGATTTTCTTGAATTAGGATTATTTTTACACTTACTAATTGAAGTAAGAAGAATGTAGAATCAATTTCCTTTACTAATTTTACAACTTACTATTTCCTTCTTAATAAATGCTTTCGACCATCACCGCTAATATTAAAAACTTGTGGTGGATTGTTCCTTTTTGAAATTATCCCCTGCTCATTTTTTGTTAAATCAAAATCATGCTACAATGGAGACTTCAACTTTTCAACGCTGTAGGCAGGTAGATCCGGAAGACATTTCGATTAGACGACATAAAAAAAGTTATAATATAATATAATTCAAAAGAAAACAAAACATAAAAATATAAATACAATCAAAATTTATATAACACAAATTATTAATATATTAAATTTATATAAATATATATTACTTTAAATATGATTATCAAAAGTACAAGAATATAATACAAATACAAGAATTGTCATATTTATAACCTAGCAATTATATAGGAAATGGGTTTTATTTAAAATAAAATTGCTTTAAATATTTTACAAAAACTAATAGCGCCGATGCTCAAAATAAAGGAAGACAAACTTTCTTCGAAATGTAGAAATCACTGAAATATTTACAGCTTAAAACAAATTCAGATGTGAATTCAAATCAAACACGGTACAGCTTTATCACCTGCTCAATCTTGGCACGACATACCGGGCAGCCCCATTTCTTGGCTTTGATCTCATTCAAACATGACATACATCCGGCGACGTGGCCACAAGGGACACAAGCAGCCTCTGATGGAGCATCCAAACATATCGTGCATGACGAAGGGCCTCCATCTTCTTTTGTTTGACCGGCATTTGCAGGTAAGATTTCGGCATTTGGGGAAGTCATATCAAGGGGGGTTGAATCGATCGATGGATATTGAATTGGACCATCTTCTACAATCTCATCCGCGGCTGGTGGAGCTGTTGGGACGGAATCTGTGGGTTGTAGTCCCGTATGAACAGCAGAAATGTTGTTATTAACAATCTCAGGGCACTCGGTTGAGTTGCTACCAGAGCCGGCTTCAGTCTTTGTCCATTCACTGATACTTGCTTTTGAAGGGGGAAATGGCATTGGTCCTACTGAACCACTGTGGCTGCCAGTACTTGCAGAGTTAACAATCCAACTGGTGGATGAACTAGCTTCGTTGCCAGAGGGCAAATCAAAATTGGGCGTCTCCGCGATAGCTGACTGGATAGAGGCACTGATTGCCATCGCTAATTCTAAATCCTCTGCATCTGATGGTGCAGTTGCCTGAACAGCCGGAGGCTGAGGAATATGCAGAAATGCAGGACCCGTTGCCTAACATATTCCAATGCCATAAATAAATATTGGACATTTAACGTGAAAATCTACAGGACAAGCATTATGAACAAAATGTTTCATATTTTCTAGAAGTTGGGTGAATGAAAAACTAACTACCCCGAGGCTTTACTTATTACCGCAAGTGCGCTGAAAACTTAACGGCTTTTGACCCCGAAAACAAAACTGTACCTCGTAAAATTTCAACGAAAAATCTTTATTCACACTTGTCTAGGTTTGCTTCTGAGAAAATTGCAACTCCCTCAAGCAAACAGACTCAAAGACATAAACTCCATCGTGTGCCAATTCCAGCTTCATTACGCTACTAACTTCTTTAGGAAAACCCAGCAAACTCCAAAATGAAATTTATAATATTATTTTAAAATTATTGGAAATATCATTGTGACGATAAAATAATTCCACTTCTGATCGACAATAACTTGCTTGTCTTGGTACAGTCTGCTATAAGTTATGCATGGCTCTAAAACAAGCAGCAGAAATGAAAAATCTGTAAATAAAGGGTGATTAATACCTGTGGAATTCCTTTGCATGCATCACAAAACCACTGAAGCTGCTGGCGGTCATTTTCATTACCAGCTGCAAGTTTAATGCGTGTTTCTGAAAAAGGACCAGACCGTGTTGTTGTGAATTGTAACATAGAAAACATAAAGTCATCACATCCAAAAACAGAACACATACTTGTAGAAATATACCAAACATCAAAGCAAATAACCAATGTTCGCCAAATTATTGGCAAAGCAGTCATCAGAGGAAAAGAAACCTAGTTATCTGAAGAATGTCTACTGAACTGGAGTATGGTGAAGCTACAATTTAAAGTCCTAATGATTTCAAATATCTATTAACTCTGGTTTTATCAGGTTGAAATGCAACTTCAGTAAATTTCAGTGTTTTTATATACAGTTGTAAATAATTGATAATTACCATGTTTACGCCTAACTATTCCAGGCTTACACCTCGCCTCTCGGGAGGTGTAAATACTTCGTCTCCGCCTCCCGCGTCTTGAGACTAGGCATGAAGATAAAATCAATCAAAGTATGTAGACTAAGAAATCAATTTGATTTCAAATTCCAAAATATAGCCAGAAAATATTGACAACTAGATATATTGGCAAGAGAAATTACTGCTGGAGTTATCAACAATTGACACAGAAGGATCAGGCTGGTTAAGCTTTGGTTCCTCCAAATTAGCTTTCCACAATGCAATAACAGTACGTGGTTGGGCATCCTGTTAATTCACCAATTACCCAATAGTGGTAGGAAATCATTTAAGGAGAATAAAAGATTTAATATTACAACACAGAAGTAAAACAAAGCAATTAAAACAATAAATTATTTTAAGTGTGATTTAATAGTTCACAATTGGGTTAAAGTAGTACTAGATACAAGCTAATCGTAGAAAGGTTAAAATAACAAAGGCCCCTTAACAGATCCTGGTATGAGCTAACCAACAAATCCTGATAAGACATACCATTAATGTAGGGTTATACATAAGACCTTAACACCATCTAATGATTTATCCCATCAGCAATTTACTCCTTTCAAGTTTTTGATCTATATATCAAGGTTGCGTTTGGAAACTTGGATTTCAAAAATAGTGTAAGTTATGTGATAAAACACATATAAATGTAATATTCATGATTATTCTTCAAATTCATGGATTTGTCATATGCCCATTTAGTACTAAATTTGAAATTGCTAACGACACTTGTAAATTTGAAATTCATGGTTTTATACCTTTCAATATATAATTATATTGTAACTTAACTAATTTTTTACGTTACGTATGGATTTCATTTTCACAATTTATATAAGAAATGAAATCCAAATCCAAATTTTCAAATTCATGTTCCCAAACATAGCACACATGTTATTCAAACTTTGATTCACTTAGTTACGTAATAACACACCAAGCTTAGTAGGTTGAACCATCTAAAGCAGCTTGCAGCCTCCATGTATCCATGTATCCATATATTTTTTTACATCTAATACCATAGTAATCAATAGTAAGTAAACTTATTTACATACATAATAGCATCATAAGCATTTAAGAAAGCTGAAGCTAACTAGAAGATTAGATTCAAGCCGGTTAAAACTAAGCTTGGGGATTGTCATCTTCTACTTATTTCGGCTACCATTTGAAAATAAATTCAGGTTGACAAAGGCATAACTCTGATTTAGCAGAGCTTGAAGAGCATAATATTTGGTTCATTTCACATTTTACCTCTTTTTTGCAACCTTAGACTTGAATTGCCACAGATTCAAAAAAGAGACAAATTATACTTGTAATACCTGCAAACTGGAATATATGGCCAGCTCCAACTTGAATGGTTTAGTATTATTTCGGGAGCCAATAGGTAGAACAACAACCCAACTGCAAGAAATCCAATAATAAGAAAATACAAAAATTGCTTGGAAAAAGAAAATGCTACTGATTGACAGAAAAATTCAAGATCTACAACAACAGAAACGATCCAGGCATATTCTTCAAAGGCCTATGGTGATAAGCAAGCAAAAAATAATTGAAATTAAAAAGTATTCTACATAATAATACCCACACTTTTCTTGAAACCAACTGAGGAACAAACATTTCAATAAATCCTGGCCCGTAAAACTCCCGCATCCATCCAGAGAATAAACATATGTGATCCTGCACAGCATCAGAGGAAGAAAAATCTCACTTCAGGCAGCACTGAGTTAAACATGATAAAGTCAAAGTTCAGAGTAGATCATAAAAACATAAAATTTCAGAAATAAACTTCCATTTATACCTCAATTGCCCGCACAACATTGATGTTTCCTTTCACCCTAGCAACATCTAGAGGTGTTTGACAATCATCATTCAGCACCAAAGGGTTAGCTGAAAATTCGAACAAGTCGTTTATTAAACTACTTTAGACAGCTCAATCAAACATGATCATCCTCTAACAACTAATAACTTGCTTTTCGCATAGTATAATAGATTCAGTAAAACAATAACCTCCATGGGAAAGAAGTAATTTGACTGTATTTAGAAGGCCCCTCTTTGCCGCATGGTGCAACGGAGTCCCACCGTGCCGACCTAAAACATTAATTAAAATCAGTTAATACAAAATTCATTTTGGTAAAGCCTCCAAAGCTTCTTTTCTTTGAAAACTGTAAATTTCTTCCTTCTTAAACCAATGTTATTAACGACCATGAGAAAATTACCAGAAAAAATTTCTACCTAAACAGGCAAAAAGGAAAATTAAAGGAGCAAAAGGTCCTTCAAAACTATATATTGACCTAGGACAGATTTTTTTTTTTTTTCAGAAGGCAAATTTATTTGTTGGAAACAAAGTCAATATTTAAGATTGTAATAAATAAATTAAATGAATTCCTTTGGAAAAGAATTAAAATAATCGATAAAAGTTTAAACCTGGACGATATGCGTTAACATTGGCCCCAAGTTCGATCAACGTTTTGGCTACATTAAAAAGCTCTGGATTCAAACAAGCTAAAATCAACGGCGTTTTCCCTTCTCTATCAATCCACTGTCGATCCATAAAAAGAAAAAAAGCAAGATAATTAATCAATTAAGACCTATTTTAATCAGTGGTTAATAAATGGAAAAAAATCAGATTAATCAATTGGTACCTCAAGGCCTGCGCCTTCACGACGAAGAGATCTGATCCCTTCCGCGTTGCCATAAATCACTTGATTGTATAGCAACTCATCTTTCGATTGTTGCTGCCCCATTCCCCAAAAAAAAAAGAGCTTCCGTTTGGTCCGATAGAAAATTGGAATCGCTTATTTTTCCACGAAAAAGGATTTCCCGGAAAAAGGAAACCAAAAAGGAAAATCCAAAGTTGGGATCGGAATATTGAGGAAGGAAGTCGTGAACTTTTTAAAAGGGAAAAAAAAATAATTCTTTTAGATAGATTTCTTATTTCTTAACAGCGAAGAATTTTGGAAGTCAAAGAGGAAGCTTCAAATATTTTCTTAAAATAATTTCACTTAATTTTAATTGTGACTTTGGTTTATTTATTTATATATTATTTTTGTAGGAAACCGGTGGCCTAAACGCGGTTCCGTAGTGATTTTTTACACGTGTTAATTTTTGGTTGGCCTACTAATTACCCACACATATATATTAATTTTTTTTAGGGGAAGATTTGATCTTTATAGAACTCGATTGCTAATAATGGCGTGGGATATTGATCAGAGGTAAATTTATAAATAAAAAAAACGGAACTATTATATTTTTAAATTTAGAAAAATAATATATTAAAAATAAAAATTATAAAGATAATAAATAAATAATTTTAGTTAGTGAATTAACCGAATTTTTATAAAAATATATTCATATTTTTTGAATTTATCAACCGTAATGTATTAAATTAAAAAAATTATAAAATGATAATTAAATAACCATTAATTAAATATTTGCCTTTTGTTTTCTTTTTATAGCACCTTATAGAATACTTAGTTTATTTTAATAGCTATTTTATTATAAGTTAAATTTCATGTATTATAATGATACGGTTGTTCAATTTATTAAATGCTTATTTTGCAAAGTAACCTATTTTGATCTTATTATGCCTGAGGCAGGAATAACTATTTAGCACTTCTTCTACTAAATGGCTATTTCAATCTTATGCAAAATGTAAAATTACTGTAAGTGATTGAATCTCCTTTGTGGAGATTCAAATCCTTTTTATCCATATTCGAATTCGATAACGTTTTATTTTATTAAATTAAATTACTGCAATAATTATTTCAATTCATTCTATCTCTATTCTATTCGCATATAATAGCTATTTTATTATAGCTATATTTCTATTTCTATAAATCAAACTTATTGTTAGAGTTTAGCTGACAAGTATTTATATTTATGAATTAAAATTAATTAAAATATTTTTAGGTATTTTGTATCTAATAAATTATTTTTATGAATTTTTTATTAAATATTGCGTACACTTTACAACACAAAAAATTCATACACATAAAAAATTACAACATTAAAATAAAATTGAAAAATGAAAATAATGCACATATATATGCATTATTTATGTGTATGAAATAGGTATTTGTAACATTACTTCTTAAAACATATGTTAATTACAATTTTGAACACAAATCATGTAATCAATGTTACTAGTCATGAATTGACATTTCTTATAATTGAAAGTCTTAATTGAGGTTTTTTATTTTTCAAAAAATAAAACATTGAATCTATAACTAGACATGCGTTATTAAAAAAATTTTAAAATAACATTAAGTTCAAACGATTCATTTCGCTATAAAAATAACAATGCATTCATAAGATTTGCTCAAGGACAGGGTTATCCGTTCAAATCCGAAGATCTGTTCGATATTTAGGAAGACTTGAACAAAAAAATTAGGTCGAAAAAATGAGCTTGGATAATAAAATTAGACCCAATTAAAAAATAGATCGGACCTTAAATTCAACTTTCAAAGCCCAAGCCCGACTCGATCTAGCCCATTTTACTATTATATTTTATATTTATTTTATATTTTATGTATTATGTAATTTTTGTCATATAAATAATACATTTATATAATATTATAATGTAAATTTTAAAAACTAATTTAAATTATTTATATTTATAAATTTAATAAAAAAATTATTAAATTAATAAAAATCAAATTTAATAAATATAAATTTTAAAAAATAAATTATAAAAAAATAATATGGGCGAACCTAAAACGGGCTTAGATTGTCTATTTACAAATATAGGCATGCTTGGACAAAATTTGAAATTTATATTTTCGATTGGTTCGGGTTTAGGCAAGTATATTTAATACTAATATTATGCTTAAACTCGGCCCGAATCTAACTTGGCCTAACCCATGAGTAAGTTTAGTATTCACAAACTAGATCATGTAGCGATTCAAAAATATAGTAAAATTTTTGTCCAAATTCGAATCCGATTCGATTCGATCAATTCAAAGTATCTATATTTACTATTTCTAATTAATAAAAAACTTAAAATTTTATTTTTATATTAATATTTATATATTTTATAATTATTTAGATAAAAAATAATTTTTTAATTATTAAATATTAATTTGGGTTAACTTGGGATTAGGTTGATACGTAGTTAAGAAGCTATTAAATAGACGATAAATGTAGTTGGTGGTAAAGGTATCAAAATGACATGAAGAAAATTTAGTAGTCCATAAATTTCTCAACGAAAACTTTGCTATCAATTTAATGCATATCTTGCGAACAAAATTTCTCAACCAATACATTGGCTGCAATTTTCCCTTTTCCCTTTCAAATATTTAGTACTTGAATGTCAGTATTAGTTGTCACCTAAATTTTGTTAAACCACCAAATAAATGATAGCAACATCTTACTTAATATCTAATCCAAAGAGTCAGGATTAGTTTGATAAAATATTGAAAATTTTTATTGTATTGAAAAAGAATTCAATTATTTAATTTTTTAAATAAATTTGATAATTAATATTAATTTTTACTTAATAATTTTTTTAAAAAATATCAAATAAATAAGTAAGTTTAGAGTTATTTACCACATGATACAAAACATGTTAAGTCAGTCCTTTTTTTTTCAAAAAAAAAAATTATATTTTAACTGTATTTTTTTTTTGTTAGAGAAATTAAGATATTTAAATTATCCAAAATTCAATACTCAAAATTTCAGTTTATCAAACAATAACTTATGAAATTTCCTATTGCAAATAAAAAAATAAAAAATAAGATGCAGTGTCCAATACTTCAATTTTGGGAAGAAAGCTAGTGAGCCCCTGAATGTTTGAGGTCTCGGGTTTAAGTCTCATTGCGTGTGAGATTAGTCTAATTTTATATTAAATTTATCAATTATATTTTGATTGATTAATTTATTTGATTATCAGTTATTTAATATTTTTATATATGAATATAGATGTAATGTTTGATTATGATTGAAATTTTATATGGATGTTATTTAAAAACAAAGGGGAAAAAAAAAAAAACCTTTGTCAATGATCCAATTGAAAAAAAGAATATCTGCTGAACAGCTACAAAATTTCACTAGAAAGGTTAGAAAACAACAGAATAAGAAACAAAGAATGAATGATGATATCCGACTTTTCATTTTTTTTCAAAATATTATATTCAACATTTACGTTGGATGCATATTTAAGTATATGATATAATTCTCATAAATATATGAAAAATTAAAAAATTAAAATAATTTATTTCATATATATTTCTGTATTCAACGCTCACTCAAATTCGGATGAGGTAGGACAACTCTTTGAGTTCATCATTGTGGAGCATTGGAGTTGTTTCTTTTGCTTGTTAAGGCAAAGTGATAGAAAATTCTCCCATCCTAAATTTCCTGAATAATTAAGAGAGATATAACACCTACCCTTTTTTTCTAAGAAACAAATATATATATATATATATCCCCTAATTGCTGATCCGTAATCTTTGCAGCTGTCAAAAATGGCCGCTTGATCCTTTTCTTTTTATAATCTATATATTGCCGGATGACTACGTTTTGAGAAGGGGCTGCTGACTCACTGGTTCCATATGCCGGTGCCGGTATTGGTTGGTGGTGGTGTAGAGAATGATGCGGCGGAAGCTGGTTAAGCACCCTATCTTTATTTTTGCTCCATCATTCTTCTGCCTGATGCTCAACAAACCTCCGTTTACCGCAAAAATGTTGTCTCAATGTAAGTTTGTGAGATCAATAAACTCTTCATGCATGTCACTGAAGAATTGAGTTTCATGGACGGTATAATTGCAAGAAAAATTAATGAATCGAAGTGTCTAATTTCTGTAGATTCAAAGATCAACCATTCAGTACCCAGCTACCTGAATCTAACTCGTCTGAAGATCTTGCCACCACTTCAGTCAAGTTCATGCTTCACCTTAACCTTTAATTTGTTTATTTTTTAATATTCATGAATGAGAGGTAGACCTGCTGAGGAATTGGGCAGTCCATCCAATTCCAATGTGACAGATTCGATTCAATTCAAATTAAATATAAATGATTCAATTAAAATTATTATTTAATAAATTAAATAATAATTTTTTAATTAAATTATAAAATTATATATTAATAAAAATAATTTTTAATATTTTATTATTTACATATGATAAATAAAGATTATTAAATCGAATTTTAAGCGCAATCGGACCGTAAGAACTATAAATGCACAAGCTAGAAATTTCGATTACCTTAACCATTGCCAAGTGTTATCAGACTTCGGCTGAGTTTTCCAATAATCCCATCAACGCACATCATGCCCCTGGCCATTTGCATTTAACTTTCATAATCAAAACATTTTGAATCATTTTAATAGAAGATATCTATTCATTTTAAATCCAATACAATTACATGATATCTATTTATTTTAAATATAATATAATTATATAATATAAATATGATATAAAAATTAAAATAAGATACAAAATATAAATATAAGATAAAAAATTATGAATGTGACGTAAGTATGTCTGGATGTGTTAAAGCTTATGCAACTCAAATTATTAACGTATTAAAATTTATATTAAATATATAATACATTAAATATGATTATAATAAGTAACAATAAACATGAATATATCATGATTCATTGTTTAGATTTCAAAAAATGGATTTGAATTTAAAAAATAGAATAATTGTG
>JAQSVH010000002.1:5376114-5387950 GCA_029448705.1 Adansonia digitata
AAACAAAATGTTTTTCAAATGTAATTTTATGAATGTAGCGCATAGAAAATTAACTTTAATTATTTTTATTTTAGAAATTAATTTCAATAATGTTTTTTATTTTTGAAAATTGGTCAGTTATATTAATCCTAAAATTCAGTAGTATTTAGGTCATAAATTAAGAAAAAAGCAAAGAAAAGTAAAAATTAATTTAATTTAATTTGAGATGAAAAAAGAATAAATAACATATAAATCTTTTACTAAACATTAATAATTCAAAAGGGATAAAACTCGAAAGATTTGAATACAAAGGCCCACTCTTTAGTCTAACAAGTTCGACTCGATCATATGCGTCAAGTTTTGAATAAAATTTTATAAATTTAAATTTATTTAATTCGATTTAAATTATTATTTAATAATAAAAATAATTATTTATTTAATTTAATTATAAAAATTATAAATATTTTAATAATATAGTAGACAATTAAATGAGCTTTTAAATAGGTTCAAACCCTTGGACAGGTAGAAAAATTAATTTAATTTAATTTGAGATGAAAATAGAATAAATAATATATAAAATCTTTTACTGAAAATTATCTTTAATTTAATAACTTATTTAAAAAAGGAAAAACTCAAAAGATTTGAATAAAAAAAAATCCAAAATGCCCGCTCTACTCTCTGGCCTGAGGATGTTCGGGTCCACCATATAAGTTCAATTTTTGATTAAAGGTATTATAAATTAAAATTAATTTGATTTAAATTACTATAAATAATAAAAATAAGATTTAATTTAATTTAATTATAAAAATAATAAATATTAATAAAAATAATATTTTAATATAACGAAGCGAATTAAAATCCGATGCTGGACTCATCAATCCGGCCACTCCGCAAGTTATAGAAAAAAAAATTATATAAAGCACTCAAACACGTGCCAACTTCTGAAGCACGTGCAAAGAGCCAGCCAGAGGGGCAAAGCATTAGATTTGGCTGGCAAAATAATTTTTGTTATTATTATTATTATTATTTTTAAAAAACTTTTGGTTGTCTTGCTTGAAGGAAAGAAAGAAACTCGGGAAACATCAACAGCAACCACAACGTAACATTTGACAAAGTTCTCTTCTTTTTCTTCTGAGAAACCCCTTTTGCTTTTAACTCATAGCAAGGGCCTTTTTCTTTGTTTATCTCGTCTTTCTTTATCATTAACAATTAATAATAATTAACAATAAAACAAAAAAGGAAGATTTGTTTTTCTTAAACTTTAGGTTTTTATTCTTGGGTTTGAAAACATTATTAACTCAAGAAGAACAGCTCAACACAGATCACTTAGTTATCATTTTTGGAAATCTATGGAGCAGCTTGTTAACTTTATAATACGGCCTCCCAGGTAATCTTTTGATTTTTAATATTACCTCTTTTTGGGGGAAAATGATTTGTTTCCTTTTTTTATTGAATTTAAATATGCTTTTTTTTCCTTTTATGGTCTGTTTTGTTTGGTTGATGAAGAAAATTGTGGAGTGAAAGGAAAATTGGGATTTGAAATTTAAGTGTTTTTGGTTTGTAGGGAACAAGAAATAGATAACCCTTGCTTTTATACTTGCACCTTTTTTTATATAGATCAGATTTGAAGTTTTTGTTTTTGAATTAATTTTGATCAGTTTCCTAGCAAGCGTACCGGGGTGATTATTATTATGATTCTAGGGTTTGATAATTTACATCGCTTCTTGGTTCCCATGATCTTTCCTTAATTTCAGACCATGTCTGATTAATTGTGATGGTTGTCTTTAGCTCTGATGTTCTGGTACTTGATTTGGTTAATTTTCTTATTTTTATATTGATATTTTTTGTATATATATATATATATATATATTTGTTGTTTTGGGGGTTGTGGGTATCTGAATCTCAAACCTTTCATGGGTTCTGGCATGTGAGTCTTCGGGTGATTTAGTTATTGTTTGATGTTAGACTAAGGTTTTCTCCTTTGCTGTATTTCATATAGTTCTAAAAGCTTTAGCAGTTAGAAGGTTGGTAATTGGCAAAGAGAAAGTTGAAAGGTGGAATTTTTAGGTTACTATTTTGTTTAGTTTTAGTAGGAGTCTTGGAAAAAATGCTGTATTTTATAATTTGATCAGCTTAGTTGTGAAATTAAAACTATTATTGGTAAGAATTATATCTTCATGAATTTAAAGTTATAGCTAGAAAATTGGGAAACACAAGTTGTGTAGCTTGAAGTCTGTGGTTCTAAGGTTGTTCTACTTTGAACATAAGATGGTTTATGCCAGCAGAGTTATGGAAAGGACCCAGAGATCCTTTCATGAAGTATTTAACAGGAAAGAGGGGTGAATGGAAAGTTAGTGAGGAACTTTTGTAATGAGATATATATGTTTCGGACATCATTATTTTATGACTGCAAATTATTCTCAGTTAGAATTTTATTGTACTTCTTTTGGTCAATTTCTAATGTACATCATTTTTTGGTGGCAGAGCTGAATACAATCCAGAAAGTGATCTTTTGGATGAAGAGTTCATGTTGAAAGGGAAATGGTACCAACGAAAGGACATAGAGGTGCATTTTTAAATTATCTGCGCAAGGAAAAATTCCAGATTTATTTAGCTTCCTAAAATCCTCCACTTTCTGTTTTTTTTTTTTTTAACTTTTTTATGTTGTTAACCTGTTCATTTCCCTGATCCTTCAATTAAATAAATTTCTTTATAAAAAAGTAGTAGCACAATAAATACAACTGCTTTGTGTTGCCATCAATTCGTTCATATTTTTAGTAAATTAATTTATGTACCCCCAGCAATTGTACATCTTTGCTTTCTCTTTACCTTTGACGTGAAACATTGCAGAAGAGGTCATTTCTTTTAAACTTTTGTTTGAGTTAATTCATAATTGTGAATCTTTTCTTTTATCAGGACATGGTAACCATTATGCTGGCAAATGCTTTGTGAGATGTTATTCAAGATTGAGATGTTTACAAATTTAGAATTGCTAGCCGCAGTATAGGTTAAGATTAAATTCATTCTACATATAAACCTAGGTTTTTGTCTGATGAGATGCAATATCAATGGCAAAATCAGATCTGAAACTACTTTTGCGTTATTATTTTATTGGGTGGGCTGGCCAGAAGTGTGTTATAACAAGATAAGTACTCTCTAAGATATAATCCTAAATCTAGATTTGATTAACTTGCAGTAATACTGAAGTTGAGATCTGGTTAATTTAGGAAGGAATCTTTGGGCTTCAACATGCGCAGAAGACAATTCTTATGAGGATGTGTTTAGGATGGTTTGAAAGGTTTAAAGTCTTCAATCTCTAAGTAACTGCCTTAGGTCTGACTGGGATTAGATATAAAGCTCGAATACTTGGAAATATTAACAATCATAGGACTACAACTGTTTAAAACTCTTGATTTCTATTGTAATGTTTATGTGATGATATTTTTAGATATGCTAATATTTGTCACCCGGATTCTTCATTTTCCTTAAAGTACCCATGTTTGACACCTATGTTCGTCTCATTTTTGGACATCGATATGGCAATATGATCCTTCAAATGTATGAAAGACTTACAAAGAATTTAACATTACTGTGATAGATACATACCTGTAGCCGACATCCACCCCTAGGTCTGGGTAAACATAGATGCTACTAGTTCATGAGCAACTGTTGTAAATAAAACCTCATCCCCATAGGTTTTGTTCTTTTTTTGGCAGTGAAGTGTGGGATTGAGGGTATTAAATGAAAACCATTTTTTGTGCATACCTGACGAGAAGATTATATTTATATATATAATTTGGATGAATTTAATTTGATCTGCATAATAAGTTAGGTGTTTTGCCACCTTGCAGGTAAAAAATGGCAAAGGAGATGTTCTAAAATGTAGTCATTACGTGCCCCTTGTTAATCCTGAAGGAAAACCTCTGCCTTGTGTGATATACTGCCATGGCAACAGGTGATACAGAAATTTTATTAGTTCCTATGGAAATTGCAGGCATTATTCAATAATTATGTGGAAACAAAAAAAGGAACTTTAGATTTTGTGCTCAGATAAAAAAGGGCTTTTTAAGTCCAACTTGCATGCATCAATCAGCAACAACCTTACCATAGCATTGGTTTTATTAATACAGATGTATCTGGATAAGACTTCTTTTTTATTTACTTTTTATTTTTGTTTCCCTTGCTTATATAGTGTATTAACTTGTACTAGTGATCATGAAATACTGTTGGTTATATTTGCTAATTTTTAGTTAGGCATTTGATTTTTCTAACAATATTTTCTGATGCTATCATTGCACCATGGCTTAGCAATATAGAGAATTGGTTCTTTTTTATTTTAAATTTATTATACACTGCTTAGGGTTTGCAAACTTGCATTGTCACTTTTCTATAATCTAGGCACCAAATTCTATGAATGGATTGGTAGGTAAATGTTGGAAGTAATACAACTTGCATGAAGGTTATTGTAATTGGGCTATTGACAATAGAATCCAATTAACGGTATCCACTAGTAAACTTATATGTGGATTGGTTGATTTCTGACTTTTTTCCTTTTAATGCTAGTTAAAGAGTTGGTGTGCTGCTATATTAACGAATTAGTTCTGCTGACAGATTGCTGCATGACATTAAGAGTTTCCTTTCCGTGGACATTTTTAAGCAAGAATTGTTGGAATGACATAACTGAGAGAAAAATCTAAGATAATGCATTTTTCAAAAAATTGTTGGAAGTGGATTGTGTTAATTTCAGATTTTTAGTTGCTTTAGTATTCTGTATTGCTGTTGGCTGGTGTAAGGGATTCCATGATTAGTTTCTGTTATATCCAATACGTTTCTTAACTTTTGTTACATCTTCTATGCTGGCTGCCAACCAACTCAAATTTTGTACATTTGTACTTGCTTTTTTTTTTTAATTATTATCACTTTGTTGATACTGTGTTGAAGACATATATACTGACTGCTAGCATATCTTGATTTTATGCAGTGGCTGCAGGGCTGATGCTAGTGAAGCTGCTATAATCTTGCTGCCTTCAAATATTACAGTTTTCGCTCTTGATTTTTCAGGATCTGGGCTATCTGGAGGAGAGCATGTCACCTTGGGTTGGAACGAAGTAAGTGGTTAACTAAATAATTGAACAAAAATCTAGAACTTGTTATTCTTATTTTTTGTTATGAAAGCAGGAAATGCCTTTTCTTGTATTTGATTAATATTTTTAATAACTTTTTTGCATGCAGTCTTAACCGGTTGTGAACTTGTAATAACGTGGCTCTTGGCGAATTTGGTTATATGGTATTCTTACTTTATTGAGATGTATTGTATAGTGACCATTAGTTTCTTGGGAAACTTGTTTTGGGGTGAATACTTGGGGTTTTAGGTTTTGTAATTTTTCATATGCATTGAATCTTGACTATGCTCATCGATATTGACCATTGGTAGGATAACGTATTACATGTGAACTTGCAATCTTGTAAGTTAATTAAATGAAAAGGCCTAAAATATTCCTTTGATCTTTCTTCCTGGCATAGAGTGAATTCTTCTTACTAATTCTCATTTGAAAGTTCTGATAAATAATACATCTGATATTTTTTTTAAAAAAATAAAGGTGAAATATTTTTCACCAACTTTGCTCATTATCAGAAAAAGTATCCACCTGTCATCCATATGGTGTTTGATCTTATCAAATTCATATTTGTCACCAACTTTGCACTGTCTAAATGTCCTTGTTAAGATGAATTTTACACCTTTTTTCATACATTTAACTCGTATTTCTTGTCTATATAACATCACAGATGTCAGTGTTGGTGTTTTATTGCTTGTCATAAAATTTCTGCCTGACATTCTTTTCCTATTTTTCAGAAGGATGATCTGAAGGCAGTAGTTGATTATTTACGGGCAGATGGAAACGTCTCTTTGATTGGATTATGGGGCCGCTCAATGGGTGCTGTTACCAGGTTTTCTAAAGCACTTGCTGTCTTCCTTTAAGCTTGCTGTTATAAAGTTTTGAGCATGGAAGCATATTTCATCACTGCCATCTCAGTAACTTAAATGAATTTATGGAGTTCTAATGCTCTCCTGCCTGGACTTCTCAATTATTTGTTAAAAACAGCGGTTTCAGTTGGCTGTCTTTCCTTCTCTGCTTGTATAATTTCGTGGTTTATTCACATGAATCTATTATAGCCGATGTGTTTATGCATGTTTATGTGACATCAAGGATTTGAATGATTGTTCACAGCCTAATGTATGGAGCTGAGGATCCTTCAATTGCGGGAATGGTTCTTGACAGTCCTTTTTCTGACTTGGTTGATTTGATGATGGAACTAGTAGATACTTATAAAATCCGTTTGCCCAAGTTCACTGTAAGTAGAAACTTTGAATTAATTATTATAATCTTTTCTATTTTTCCCTTTTTGACTTCGTTTTTGTGGGTAAGTAATTAACCACCGTGACCAAGGAGATATTTTGGGTGGTAAAGATTTGTATAGGAAATTTGGTGCTGGCAACTATTATACGGCATGGTTGTGTTATATCCAAAAATAATATAACTAAGAAAAATTGTAGTGTTGAGATTGTAGTTCTCGATGTACACATTCTAACAGTCACATCTCACCATTAGCACATTTTCCTCCTCTGATTGATCAATTAACCCAATGATGGACAAGTTCATTTTGCGAGTTTGTTCTATGTCTTGTCAGTCTATTCCATGTTCTTTCTAATTAATGGTAAACAAGCACTACTACGAAGAAATGGAAAACTTGTAAGAGCAATGATATAAAATTGGAACTACTGCATATGCTGCAAGAAAAATATGATTAAGCTGATTAGGTTGATAGGTTATATATACTGCTGTTGAAGGTGAATTAGCAACCTTCGTTTTTCAGGGTCTATTGCTGCTTCCTTGCCCAATTTATCCCTTCTATTTTCGTAGCAAAGTTGTTATTAAAATTTTTGTATAAGAACCTTGAAATAATTGCTTCCGTTGTCCTATGGCCTAAATTTTCATTTGCTTCATACAGGTTAAGTTTGCAATCCAGTACATGCGAAAAGCTATCCAGAAGAAGGCAAAGTTTGACATAACAGATCTGAACACCATCAAGGTTTTAGCCTGGACGTAATTTATTTTTCAATGATGATCATGTTGTAGCTCATGTTCTTGGTTTCGCATGGTGGAGTTTCTTCCTGATATTTTTGCATTAATTTCTTTTGATTAGCTGTTTTCTTTTAATTTTCTCTTCTTTGATTTATTGGTGAATCCATTAACAGAAACTTAGGCTTTGCTCGGCAAGGAGAATAGAAAAATGGAAAGATGCAAAATTGGGAGAGAAGAAAAGTGGAGGATAGAAATCATGTTTTCTTCTTTCCATTGGTGTGCTTTAGGAAAAATGGGCTGGTGGATGAAGAAAATGATTCTTTCCATCCATTTCTTGGTAGAGTTGCAAAAGGAAAGAAAATGAAAATTACATTATGTTACCATAGTACCCTTTGCAAGTGAAGCTAAAAAGACTTAAATCTAAAAAAAGATGGATAATCTTGTAAATTTCTAACACTTGATGAACTCCTCCCCATTTTCTATCCTCTAATCTTTTCAATGAAAAATCTTTAATTTTTTATGAATGAGGATAGGAAATGACCATCTCTCCTGCTTCATTTCTTGCACTTTTTGCTCTTACAAAGCACTAGTGAAAATCTTTTTTTTTCCCCCCACTTTTTCATCTACCTCTTACGATCCTGGCACTTTACCACTGTACCAAGCAAAGCCTTAATGTTTTAATTAACACATTTCTTTTATGTTCAAGTTGATTTAACTAATTTTTTGGCATATTACCATTTGACTTTGTTTTACTTATTTTATGACCAACTACTAAGTGAATATTTCACTTGTCAATGCTTTTGTTTTTTAATTGTTCTTTACTGATATACATAAATGTGAATTAATTCACTTATTTTCATTTTCATCTAGGTGGCAAAATCTTGCTTTGTTCCCGTGCTCTTTGGGCACGCTGATGGTGATGATTTTATACGCCCTCATCATTCAGATCGAATATTTGAAGCTTATATGGTAAGTTGCTTATTTTTTAAGTGATAGAATTTGATGAGGAATTCTTAGGGTATGGAATTGCGTATCGGAAAAAACACGGTAATCATATATATATATATATTATTGCAAGGTACAAGGTTACAGATAAGGTGTGCTGACATGGACATCTATTTGCACAATCTGTCATGTAGGATAATGAAAATATTTATATTTTGAATTCAAATTCAAATAAAAGTCCAAATAGAATGAAAAGACCATATCTTTCTAAATTACTATTTTTAGAAATTTAATTTGTTTTATAATCTTTTTAATTTCAAAATCATGGCTATTTCTTTTATTTTCATTAATTTCTTTTATTTTTATTAAATTTAAGGTGTGTTGCATTCATTTTTCATTAGCTTTATACATCCATACAAAAAGGGTTATCTTTCAAATTTCATTGTGTGTGCTTAAACATGGTTTAGTAGTATTATCCACGTTTAAAAAGGAAAGGTGATAAATTGAATGCTTGAGTTCTTTCAATTTTCTAGCCATTCTTGCATTTCGGAGTATGTCTTTTACATTGATGCGCTACCTTTGCAGGGTGATAAGAATATTATCAAATTTGAGGGAGATCACAACTCTCCTCGTCCACAGTTTTACTTTGATTCCATAAATATCTTTTTCCACAATGTCCTGCAACCTCCTGAGGATGAGGTGGGGGATACTATTTATGATTCAATTCATCATTATTTTGGTAAGGTAAGTTGAGCTCTAAAAATATCTTTGATGGTCTTAGTTTTATTGAAAGTGCCCGATGTTATATTGACAATCCTTTGCTAATTCTTAACTGATTTACATTCAGGGTAGTTGGGCCGTTCCTGAAGTCACTTTTTTCCCAGAGTCTTCAGCTGCGTCTAAAGGTATCGACTAACGTACCTTGTATTTCTTAACTTAAATGCCAAGTTTTGCTATGCCTATTAATGGTATTGTGTTACACTCATTGTCTAACTGGTTTTTTTTTTTATTACAGAGCCAGCGACTGGTAGCACATCAGATGCCATTAAACAAGTTCGTTCTAAAAGACCTATGAGTCGAACAGAGGTCAGTTTTACTGTTTTAGTTGCTTTATTTTTTTTTTGTCTGTTTCTGGCAAATGACTTGTAAAATAATTTCTTCAGATAATTCATCTTCAAATTCACTGCATTTCAAGGGGTAACGTTACCTAATGAAAATCTGGAAACGTGTGCATGGATGAACAACTAAGATATTCTGCTTTATATTTGAAACAAACATCTGTACGTTGGTAAAAATGTAGGGGGGGGGGGGGGAAGAAAAAGAAAAGCAATATCTACGAACTTGAAATACTTGTAAATGGTACTCGATTCTTTGTTGTTTATGGTTTATTTATCTAAAAATGAAAGGAAATGTAAGTTTTTTTTTTTTTTTCCTTTTAATTTAATTTTGTCTAATATTTGCATCTTTGATTATGCTCAGGTTCCTTCTGATATCCCATCTAAAGAAAATCACCCTGGATCTCAGGTATTCTTTTCCCTTTTTTCTGACTTTGGTCCATTAGGTAAACTAGACATATAAATCATAGGAAAAACATTTATTGTAAAGTTTTACGAATGGATGCTGCATCTTCTTAGACAATGCCAAGAAAACAAGAACTTTGGCTTCTAGCTCTTTTTGTGTCAGCTTATTATCTAATTTATGTTGATTAATAATATATTTAACATTGATTAATCATAGGAAATAAGATGCTTGCTAATTGTGATACAATAGCATTCGACATTAACAGTTATCAGTATGATATAGGACACTAAAATTGTGGCTTGGTTGATAGAGATATAAAATCCAATTATGTATAGGGCAGCTTGTAGTTAGATTTTGTGATATCTTAAAGATGCTTCACAACTCTTTCTCATTTGCTGGTCGATCAATGTGGCTTTGTCTGCCTCCAAATTAAAAAGTCAAACAAATTAGCCAAAAATAAAAGTTTTGAGATAGGTACAAAAGATGACTTATAGGATAAAGTTGCAAGAATCAGAAATAAAGTGGCTTAAGTTGCAGTAGGGAGGAAGATAATGGCATCACTGACACTAAACGGTGTTTGCTGCAGTATAAAGATACCGCTGATGATAATGGTACGGCATCATCCAATATGATAAGCTTTGAATTATCCAATGGTCATCCATTTGACCCACATGTGCCGACAACCATTGATGATGATCAGTATGTGGAATATCAGCTGGATGACTTGACAGGGTTTCCATGTAATGTAGAGGAGGAAGAGAGGGTGAGTCGAAACTTTCATCTTTCAATATGTCCGGAACCATTCTTGGCTATTTAATCAACTCGTAAACCGTTATCAATATTTTATTTGATGTGGTCAGATGTTTATGGAAGCCATAATTGAGTCCTTAAAGGACTTGGAGATGCAAGCACCCCCTCAAACAGAGGAGCAACCCAAGGCTTGTGCTGATTCTTCGGAGTCTTCAAGGAAAGATGAAATGAATAGCAGCGATGGTCCTTCCACCACACAAAAGTTTAGTTCCTTGCCTCTGGAGTCCACTTCCACTGGAGTGGAGCGTCATCAGACACAGGCACCCTTTGAGTCAGAATCCACCTTAGCAATCAATAGCTCCAATGTCGGCCAGGAGCATGCGTCCCCTGATACTAGCGTCTCATCTCTGGGACTTACATCGACCCTGGAATCAGGGAGCACAGGGACCTCAGCTCGAAGTGAGACCTCGGCAAGCATCCAAAGTTCATCTGATGCAGACATGTCAGCTAGCACAAAAGCCACTGTGACTGTCGTACGGAACCCCTCTACTAACATCATGGATGGTTTGATGCGTCGCTGGGATCTCAACTTCTTTCGAAACAGTCGATGAAAGTTAAGTTGACCTTGTGTTGAACAGCCTGGTGATTGTATGATTTTGTAACTAATCGTAGGAATTGTAGCTTTGTAAAATGTTCAAAAAAAGCGAAGGCAACACGAAAAAAAACAAATTGAAAAAAAAAAAAAAAGGTTTGTCATGTCATGTCATGTGCTAAGAACTTTGATTATAGTGCTACTAGCTTTCATTTTCTATTGTTTTTATTTTTTTTATTTTCTGAAAAAAAAAGAGATGTAATGATTTTTTGGACAGTTAGGGGGGCTGTAAAAAATTCTTTGTTTTGCTGGTTTGCTTGGCTTTGGATGTTTTGTGGTTGATATTTATGACTACTTCGTCTGTTTACAGCTAAAAAATTGGGTTTTACAATATTAAACTGAAATGACAGGCGACAAATTTTATCTCTGACACACAGTGATTTGTTTGGCAGGTAAATAGGGAAAATTCTAAAATGAGGCTTTTACAATAAGCTTTCTAGCAGCTTCAACTAATATAAGTCTTTGGATGAAAATTTTTGATCTCAACCGTTTGTTTAAAAAACAAAAAAACGTAAGTTGAAGGAAATTTCATACAAGTGATATAAGTGATAATTTTTACAAAGTTGGAAAATACAAAATTTATTTGAAAAAAGAAAATAATAATTATTAGGATTATTAATAAAAAGATTATAATTACAATTTAACTCTGCTTTCATAACTGAGTTTTTCATATATATATAAATTATATATATAAATTATATATATAAAAAATAATATTTAGAAATAATAAAATATATGAAAATTTTTTTTATTGAATTTTGAGTTATTATTTAAAAATAATAAAAAATAAAAACATACTTTATATTAAATTTTAAAATATTATTTAAAAATAAAAAAATTATATTAAATCCTGAATTACTATTTACAAATAATAAAAAATAAAAATAGATTTTATATTAAATCT
>JAQSVH010000002.1:5423342-5476168 GCA_029448705.1 Adansonia digitata
ATTCAAGTAAAATTATGAATTTTCTTATATCTTTTATCCCCGGATACCTTGGACTACACCATTTGATGCCACATCTTTGTATTTACTTTGATATGATCCCTAGGCCTCTTTGACATCCTAAAATACCTTTTTCGCCGGGCGACAGCATCGCCCGACGATCACCGCCCCCTCTTACGTTTATACTCCAGATTATTAAAAATTAGCCCGGACAAAATAAGGTGTCTACAAATAATATTTGAGTTGTTTATTCAATCTTGTTCTAAACACTTCTAATTGCTTTATCACCAATTAGATTGACTTGGTAACCTTAATGAACTTGGAAAAAATGATTTTTGTGTTTTGACCTGGCTTGAATGATATATGTTTCATATTAATTTATTAGGATAAATTGATCAACATGTTGATAGGAATATAGGAGCATGCCATATGTAACCAAATTAGAGTCTAAGCTTAATGAGTTTCTTTTAATTCAATTTGCACAGGAATATAGTAAATTAGTTAATAGAGATATTTTTATAAGATTATCGAAAGATATTTATAAATAAATTAGAACTTTGGGTTAGAAAACTGATTATCATTAATTAAGTTAAAAGGATCAAATATGTTAAAATAAAGTGTTGAGGGAAATTATAGTCTTATGCTTTTCTTATTGATTAAATAAACCCTTTTTAATTTCATTGTTTTGTTATTTAGTGAATTCTAGTTTAATTTTAATTTTAATTTTATCTCACAATATTTTAATTAATTGTTTGGAAAAGATTAAATTATTTTAATTTTTGTAATTAAAAAATTTTAGTTTAATTCTTCATGGGAACGATACTCTGTTTCATCATATTATTACTTGTTTAGAACACATGCACTTGTATGGCAATCCACCAAAAACCGATGCACTCTTCAGAACATGAGAAATAATCTTGGCAAAAGTTACAAGGAGTATACCTGTCAATGTAAGGATGTGGCAGCACGAGTCTAATCACCTCTCACTAATAGAGAACCACAAATCTATTTTGTTAATGCTCTTTCACCTTCATACTATGACAAATTGGTTGGCATGGCGTTCTCGAAGTTCGTAGGCATATTGCTTACTATAGGAAGAATCAAGCATGGCATAAAAGCAAGAAGGCTTATAGAAATGAGTGATGTAGCATTAGCAAAGTAGAAGGGCAATGGTACCAATCAATGCATGAAAACTCAGTTGTCACTAGTAAGAATAAAGGAAAATTGAAGAAATGAAAGAGCCATTTAAGCTTGGTTATTGTTTTTAACCTTTCATTAATTGGTGGGCTCTACAGTTCCATCTCCATGTTCCAGAACTTTTCAAACAAGCTTACCTAATCAAAGTTTAAAGGTGCAAATCAATCAAGGGAGGAATTTAGTTAATTCCCAAAACAAAAAAGAAAGAGGCGAAATTATATCACCTTTTGCTAATTACCTGCACAGAGCTTTTACATCTACTTCCCAGAAATTAGATAATCTCCATCATCTTGGCAAAGGCAAGGAAACCTCCTAACTAAGAATGGTACAATCCAAGCATTAGATGTGAACAACACCAAGGGGTAGAAGGCCATACCATAGAAAAATTATGATGCATTATGAACAAAGTGTAGGGCCTTATGGATGTGAACCAAACAAAGTTCAAAGAGCTTGTGGATGCCTATAAGGGACAATTAACCTAAAGGTCATTGACCTTAAGGTAGTATGCTAATTAGGGGTAGATCCTATATTAACTTTAAAATTCTATACCTTTCTTTATAGAAAATGTGAACCTTGGATTAAAATCAATAAAGTTCAATATATGAGTGTCACGTATCTTGTCCTAGGCTATGAACTTTTCTAGTAATGATTTCCTAGTATCAAGGGTAATGGGAACATTTAAAATGATTTTAATATGAATTAGACTCTTTCAAAAAATAAAAAAAAAAAGATAAAAACCCTTTACCTTTAGTTATCATTTCTTGTCATTCAAATGAAAATGCTTTGAAATTGAGCTTACCTTTTAGATTTCTTGAAAGTGGAACAAATAGGTTATGCTCTTAAAAGATTAAGATACCGGTAGCTCAACATGTGTTAAATTTTTTAAATTGATGTTGGGACACTAAGATCTCTTGAATCCACTTGAATAATCTAGTACCATAAATTCCTTAATGCTTTTTCAAATCCTTGATAAGAATCAACATGAGTAAAAAAACTTGCTTTATATATGAATTTCTTTTAATCCAATGCTCAATAAACAAGATATGATATTTGAGAGGTTTCCTTTGCTAAATTGGTTTTTTTCTTAAAGGTTTAACCAGCACTAAGTTTTGTTTGGTGGTTACATAATTTATAATTTTGAAAGGAACACATAAAGCCAAAAATATAAATGAAAAAGAAAAAAGGGAATAATTCGGTGCAACCTTATGTTATTAAGGTGCTTAAAATTATTTCAAAAAGAAAACTTTCCTCTTTCTTAGGGAAAAGTTCATTAATTCAAATGGTTTTCTTGGATGAAAATGGCCATTTCGCTATCCTTTAACAAAAACAAAAATTATTCCTTTTGCGATTCCATTTAAGCTTAATGAATTATTCATTTTGAAAACTATAATCAAAGATCAACCTCCACATTGAAAGCAAGGTAAAGCAAAGGTTTAAGACTAGAATAAGCAAATTTTGCTCTAAAGCTGGAAGAGGAACATGCTAATTTATCTTAAGGCCAAAATGAAGATAGATCGAATTTTAAGTTTTGAGTTCCTTCATAATAGAAAACTAAAACAAATAAGATAAAAGATAAAAAGAAGTAAAAGAAAATGCAGAAAGATGAAAACCTGTAAAAAATAAAGATTACCTCATTTAAATAAAGGATCAAACTTCTTCTAAAGAGAAGTGATCCTTGATTCATTTATCCTTAAATGCATAATTTGGGCCCATCCATCCTTTTTTCTAAACCATGAACCATGGCCTAAGTTACATACCTCAAAAAACCATTTTGATCAAACATATGAGCTATTGAGCCATTCCTGGAAAGCTTTTAGAAAATTCTACTTCTTAGATAAGTTTCAAGTTCTTAGGAATATAGAGGGATTAAAAAAAAAGAAAAAATGAATGAAGTTCAAGGGTGAAAACCTAGAAAGAGTAGTCTAGAATGAACTTAAAGATTCTGGACTTGTTTTTCTAAATCGACAAATATAGCCACTAAGAAGAAAAAACCCTGCCATGTCGATTCATGGACAATTCAAAACTTGGAAGAATTTCATAACATCAACAATGGTTGGGAAAATGTCTAAAATTTCCAATGCCTTTCAAGAAAACATTTTAAGCTTTAATGCCCATTTTAGGAACTAACACTAACCAAAAGCCTTCTAAATTAACCATTTAAGACATGGTGTTTACTAGCTCAACTTAACACTAGTTAAATTGTTACATCCAAAGATTAAAAGGATGTTTTAACCTGACTATTTGCCTTCCAAGGAATCCTTAATAAAGGAACATCTTCCTTGATTTCATTGTGACAATCCATTACTCTATTTTGTCAAACTTCAAATTTAGTTCTAATAAGGCCAATCTCTTCGAGTCATTGAACTTGTCTTACCTTAATTAGAGATATCTCTAGGGTAATTACCAATTGTGGAAAAACTTTGACATTACATGTTCATCAACCTTGATATGGGGAACTAACGCCAACTTTTGGGATTGCTAATCAAGTAAACTTGTCCCTAGATCAGAACAAGAAGATGGTTTTGTTCAGTAAATCCTAGATGATTGAATGATTTTAAGTTTTTTCCAAATCCTAATAAGGGTAATGCTCACTAAATAAGAGTTGTCATATGTATATATCTTTTGTAGAAAAGAGTAACTTTATTACTTTAATTGCATAAAACTATGAGATCTCCAATCTTCAATTGATAAACATTAACTTTTGTATTTGGTGACCTTTCAAGAAAAATCAGAATATTTTCAGGACTTTAAAGTCAAAATGAGAAAAGGTTTCACTGGGGCAAGCACCAAATTACCTCTAAAAGATTTGACATGAGCTTTTGATAATGGAATAACACCAAAAAGTGAAAAATATTGGCAATGATGAGGCTTAAAATGATGAAGTCCTGTTGACATGCAATAGGACTAACACTCTTAATCTTTCATTAACATTACTTGAAATAAAGAATTTATCATATCCTCATTCACATTTGCACTATGCATAGGTATTAGCATTTGAATCTTGAGTGCTTGCGCCCTTCAAAATCTTTAATTTTAAACATGAAAGACTAACAGCAGCTGATAGGTTTCATCCGAGTTGAACTTGGCACTCAAATGAAAAAGCCTAAGAGTAGCTAATAAGAATAGCTCCAATTGAAACTAGCACTAAAATAAAAGCCCAATAATAGCTAGTAGGTTTCATCCTAGTTGAAATTGGCACTAAAATGAGAAAACCCAAGAGTATCTGATAGGTTTCATCCTAGCTAAAATTGGCACCTAAATGAGAAAGCTCGAATATAGCTGATAAGTTTTATCCCAATTGAAATTGGCACCAAAATTAAAAGCCTAACATAGCTGGCCATGTTGTAATCGGGTGAAGTTAGCCCATGAAAATCTTGACTGATAGGTTTTACCCTAGTTAATCTTTTGACTAAATGGTTTTGCCCTAATCATCTTCTTTGACTAATAGATTTTAACCCAGTCGTATCTCTTGAATAATAGGTTTTGAGCTAGTCATCTCTTGACTAATAGTTATCACCCTAGTCACATTTTTTCAATTAATAGGTTTTATCTTATTCAATCTCTTGACTAAGAGGTTTCATCTTAATCAATCTCTTAACCAATAGGTTTTGCCATAGTCATCTCTTTTGACTAATAGGTTTTGCCTTAGCCATATCTCTTGACTAATAGGTTTCACCCTGTCATATCTCTTCACCAATAGGTTTCACCTTAGTCATCTCCTTCAACTAATAGGTTTTACCTAGCCACTTTTTTTTTGGCTAATTGGTTTCATCATAGTCGCTTCCTTGACTAATAGGTTTTGCCCTAATCATCTCTTGACTAATAGGTTTTGCTTTAGTCAATCTCTTGACTAATAGGTTTAATCATACTCATCTCCTTTGACTAATTAAGTTTAATCCTAGTCATCTCCTTTGACTAATAACTTTTACCCTAGTCTTCTTTTTTGGGCTAATTTGTTTTGTTTTAATTACTTCTTTTGACTAATAGGTTTCGCCCTAGTCATCTTTTGACTAATAGCTTTAACCCTAGTCAATCCTCTAACTTTTAGGTTTCACCGTAATCAATCCTTTCACTGATAGGTTTTACCTTACTCTATCCCTTGGCTAATATGTTTCACCCTAGTCATTCTCTTAACTACTAGGCTTGCCCTAGTTATCTCTTGACTAATAGATTTCACCCTAATCACCTTTCTTGAATAATAAATTTTGCCTTAATTGCTTCTTTTAATTAATTAGTTCACCTTAGTCCATGCATTTTCTAAGAAATTATTGTGATTATGGCAACCTCACCATGCATGTTAGTGTACTTATATATGTTCATGTTAATAAGCCATTTTATGTTTAAAATCATGTATGAAATGCATTTTATGATATTTTCATGCATTATGATAACGATTCATATGTCTTTGCATTCTCTATAAGAATATCATGATTACGACCATGACACCATGCATAATGATAAATCCATTTATGTTCATGTCATATTTGTATGTTTATTGAGAAAAAAATGTTTATGGGTGCATTTAGGGGTGGTAGAAACTTAAAAGGACCATTTATGCATGATCATGTACTTTAGGATCGCTATAGTAATTTCTCATGTTTTAGGACTATTATGCAATCTCATGCATTTAAGGCTATTTTAGTAATTTTTTATGTTTTAGGGGTTATTATGTAAGTTCAAGCATTTTTGCACCATTTTAATAATTGCCATGATATAAGACCACTTACGCAATTTCATGTATTTAGGGTCATTTTAGTAATTTACCATGTTTGTTGGACATTTATGCAATTTCATGCATCTTAGGGTTATTTTAGTAACTTGCCTTGTTTTAAGACAGCTTATGCACTTTCATGGATCTTCAGGTCATTTCAATCATTTATCATATTTCAAGATTATTTATGCAATTTCATGCATCTCAGAGTCATTTTAGTAATTTGACATGATTTAAGACCACTTACGTGATTTTATGCATCTTAGGATCGTTCTAGTAATTTGCCATGATTTCATGCATCTTAGTAATTTGCCATTTATGTAATTTCATGCATTTAGGTCATTTTAGTGATTTGACATGTTCCAGAGACTTTGGAGTAATTTCACGAATTGTGATGTCATGTAGTCATTTTCTGATGACTTAGGAACTTTTATGTCATTTCATTCATTTTAATGTTATTTAGGTTATTTTCCAAGATCAAGGAACTTCCTTGCAAATTTCATGTATTTTAGAGATATTTCATGACTTAGGAATTGTTATGCTAATTTCATGCATTTAAATTATTTTCTATGATATAAGGACCATTCCATAATCTCCATGCATACTAGATCAATTTAGATTATTTTTCATAATCAAAAGATCATTTTGCAATTTCATTTATGTACTTTGGATTTGTTTTCATGATGTTATGTTTTTAATTTAATGTGTTTGTATGTTAATTCTAATATAATTTCTTTTAAAAATCCAAGGCAATATCCTTGAGTTAAAATAGCTTATAGGTGTGCTTTCGATATATAGAAGTCACCTTATCGATTATCTGAAACAAAGGAATACCCTCTTTAAATAAGTAAATTAGAAATTTCATTTTTCCTAAAAAATAAAACTTTCGTGTTCCTTCAAGTCTTTTAGAGGGCTACAAAAAATATGTTGATTTTTCAAAAAAAATCCAATTTACTTAAGATGAGAAAAATAATATTAATGTCAAATAATTTTAAATTAGGAATTATGATTAACTATCGAAAACTTAAAATCAATTTTAATCAAGATTTAGGATAACATGTGATTAATAGGTATCTTTTTATAGGTGTTGCAGAGGGGACATGTCTCACTCTATGCATAATTAACTTTCGAACCCTTTCCATACGAATCTCAAGTTCGTTCGTAGACTTCAGAGTTTATTTATAAGGGTTTCATAGCTCTTAAAATAAAACTCCGATAGGTGATCAATCTCATCTAGCTAAAATAGATTGGTGGTAACTTTGAGTTATTAGGTTATTTCATAATGAATATTTAGGGTTAAGTCAAATGAGCGATTCAATCTGATAATTAAGTCTTGTTCCACTATGAGAAAAATAAATTAGTTATTTACCCATCTCAAGTCTAGCATGTTGATTCGCGTTTGGCACGTTACAACAATAGTCATTCCCACCTAGGTAGTTAAGGGAAGTTAGGAAATTAGTAGTTAATCTTAATATTACCTAAGGGTGGTGTAAGGTTAGCTCACCTTCTAAGGCTTATATATAAAGGTGGTGGTTATTCACTAATGCATGAATTCATATACTCATTCACTCACTCACTTACTTAATCACTCACACATAAAAATATCTAGAAAATTCTCTTAACTTCTCTAATTACTCTTGAGGAATGAAGCTTAAGGATATAATCTCTCTTCCTAATCTTTTTATTGTCAGTTCAATTACATGAATTAAAGCTTGAATGTTGCTTGTTCTTGATTCAACTAGTATATTCTTTGTTCTCATTGATTCAACCATTAAGTTCTTGATGTGATGATGTTGTGATCTCAAAATTAGTTAGATTTAGTTTTATTTTGCTAGTTAATATGTTATTTTATATTTTCCATCATAGAGTCTATCAATAAATCAATAACGAAAACTAAGTCTCCAAATTTGTCAATCTGACAATTTTGTATTTATAAAAAAATTAAGTTTTTAATAAAAGTAAGTTAATTGATTCATCACATCTCCATCATAAAATTGTCACTATCTATAATTTTGATCCTTACGACTCGATCACACATATTGTCACCAACGTAGTGATAGATTTTCTGTCAAAGAAGTTGTCACAATATTTTTTCATTCATAAAAAATTATTTTTTCTAAAATAAACAAAAAAATTAAATTCGTCACAATTCCTTCACTAAATGGCGTTAATATATATGCTTTTAAACAATATGATAAAGGTTTCCATAATAGGGTGTCGAAGAAAAATTAATTTAGTTTGTAGCCAAATCTTTACAAAAGATTGTGTGATAGAATATTAATGCCATGACTTTTCTATCACAAATCCATCACTAATTTCAACCATAGGGAATGATTCTCATTTAAAGATAGTTTTCATCACAACTCTATCAATATTACTTCACTATTAAGCTACGTCAGTGATAGAAAACCATTCCAAAAAAAGTTTTCATTGCTAAGCTATTTCCTTGTAGTGTGAATTAAACATGAAATCATGTTGATATTGCTTGATCTTTTGCTCGAACATGATGAGATCTTTGACCTTGAATCTGGCTAAGTAAATCTACCTAGATTTTGATGATTTAATCTAAGTTAGGCTAAGAACTATACATTTAGAGTTGAAATCATGTGATTTAAAGATGAATCCATTGTTCTTAAGCTGAAATGTTGATCGACCATAGTAAAAAGGTTAGATCAAGCATTCAACCAAGCATGTCTAATGTACATCTTGATTTCAATTAGTTTGATGATGATGATGATGTTATGATTTTTGATGATTCAAAGTAAGATCTAGCTTATGTGAGTTGAAATTAAAGCTTAATTTGATGAAATTTGATGCTTACATGTTAGATCTAAGCTTTGAATGATGAGATCTTGATGTTGAAAGCTTAGCATGTTGTTGAGTTGAAATTTAGCTTGATGTTGCTTGCTTTGATTAAGAATTTGATGCGAACTTAATGAGAGTGATTGATTAGATAAGCATGGCTTTGGTTGTAAGGTTCGATCAAAGCAAATTTGTTCTTGATTGATTTTGTCTTGAATGTTCGCTATGTGTTTTTCCTGATTAGTTTGCTAGGTGTTTGTGAAATTGCTTGTGTTGCATGTTAAACATAGTTTTTTACCAAAAAAAAAACCTCAAGCTTAAGCTTTGGCTCATTCAATCAATGATTGACTTAAGGCTTAGTTTTGTTAAATAAGTTCTTTTAAGAACAACTTGGAGACTTGAATTTAGAATTGATTTGGGTCTTTTTAATTAGTTTTTAAAGCTCTAACTTGAAGAGCATCACTGGAAACCATTAGAGTAGTTTTATATGTGTTTAATATTGATGTTTAGTGTTCATTTGGTTGCTGATTATAGAACTTAAATGAGTGGTATTAGTGTGCCTCTCATTTGTTGAGATTAGCTAAGTATAGAGAAAAAAAAAGCAACAAAAGTGAATCATTAGCATGGCTCTCAACCATTATCTGAGTTAAGATATCTTAAGTTCTAGATAGAGTTTTGATCTTATTTTTGTTGTTTTCATCCCTTTGACTTGTCAAGTGCTCAGCCAATGGACATTTGAATGTCCCAAGGTCATATCAAAAAATTCACGATAAGTTTTCAAGCACATATACTATTTTAGAGTTAATGTTGATTTCCAACATGGTAGTTTTGATAAAAGAAATATTTTTTTCTATATTGTTGGTGGTATTAATTTTTTTTAGTATTTTTACTATCATTCCCATTGAGTTAACTTCGAAACGAGCTTTTGAAAGCTTGATTTCACGATTAGATGAGTCTAGGAAAAATTCAACAATATGAGTTGTTTGGATGGCTTTGTTTTTGTGGCCAGATGCTAAAGTGAGCTGATTACAGTGGGGAAAACTATTTTTATTGATTTTCTCATATTTTTCAATTAAAATAGGTTAAGTAAGCTTTCTAACCGTATATGGCTCATCTGGTAAAAGTTCTAGACTAGCTAGAATAAATTCACAATGTAAGTTGTTCTAACATATTGTGTGATGCAGTAATATCCAATTAAAAATTCATTTGATGCATAATATGACATTTTGGGATTTTTTAGCTATTTTTAATATGAAATATTTTCAGTCAAATTTTATAAGAATTTTGGTTTATAATTTTTAGTGGTCAAAATAGTTTAGAATAAATCTAGGAAGCCCTAAATATCAAAATCATCAAGTATTTTTGGGTTTCTCTAGGTTTTTGTGTTAGTCATTTTAAGGTATTAGGATGCTTCAGAATTAATCCAAGAAGTTTTTTGTTTTTAGAGTCTATAGGCTTGAGAAGGCTCAATACTAGGTTTCTAGTGGCTCACTTTAAGGTAATGTCTTAAAAACTAGATTAGACTACCCAATTCAATTGGGAACTAGCTGGTTGAATTGGTCGATTTGACGGTTCAAAGATATAGATAGAATTGGATTTTTTTTTTCAAAATAGGTAGAATCGTTAAAAGATTGAGAACTAAAAACTAGAAAAATCGATAAAAATTGATAAAACCAGCTTTAATATATTCAACCTAAATTTAATTAAATTTTAAACCCAAAATATAAGTAGCCTGTAAACCCAACAAAAACCCATATAAACCTATTTAGCTCAAAAGCTTTAAACTATAAAAAAAAGTAAAAACCCATGCCTAAACCCATTTAATAAAAGCTTTAAGCCCAAAATATAAGCATCATAGTCTCCAACTTGCCTATAACTCCCTCGACCATCATTTGCAAATTGCAAAGGTTTAGCCACCAGCTCCACCATCTGAAGTATGAACTGAAGCAATTGCTGTCTTTTTTTTTTTCAAATCCATTTCAAGGCTCAAACAAAAAATCAAACTGCAAACTTTTAATGGACTTTTACGTTGCTTATTTTTTATTTTATTTTTTAGAATTTTTTATTTTTTATTTTTATTGATTTTTATGATTTTTTGAAATTTTTAACTATTTAATATTCAAAAATGCTTCAACTGATAGTTATGCTGGGAATTGATGGTTTAGCTAGTTCAACCATTGGTTTAGTTTTTTAAACCTTGATTTTAGGCTCTCAGGTTAATAAAAAATTTAATAAAAGTTGATTTTTAGCTTTGTTTTCAAAGTTTCACTTTCTTCAATTTGGTGCTTGTCTTATTCCATAATATCTTAGGAATGGAGCCCAATTTTGGAAATAATTTTGATTTCATACCAAATATAGAAATTTTTTTGGAGTCATTATCTTTTTTTTTTTTGAAAATTTTCTTTTTGCTCCAAGTCACAAAAAGGATTTGAGCTAGTCTAGGACCAACATTCAATTGCTCTCATAAGAACTCGATACAAGTCCCGTGATACATATTTTTTCTTTTTCACTGATATATGTTTGTTTTCAAGAATAAAAAAGGGATTATTATTGAATATTTGAATATTTGAAGCTAAGGAAAAATGTAATTCGAATACATGTGACTAGTTGGTACCAATTTTTATTTATCATAAGAGGGATCTTTCCTTACATATGGTGTAGCTAACTATCGAGCTTAATTTTATAGATATCTGGATTGCACAAATTCCAAATTGCTCTTTTAAAGTTTTGTAACTTTTAAAGTGAATAGTTTTAATAGGTGCCAGATCACACCTAGCCCAAAAAGTTCAACAGTGACTCTTTAACTCAGCTATCTAGTATTTCGATATGGAAAGTTCGGACAAGGGATTCATTTCACAAGTTAGGGCCCTACAATGATTAAATTATTATCTACCTAGGCTAATATCCTAGGATTCTTATCTGAATATGTTATGATCGGATCTATGCTCATTTAAAATCTTGTTTGGCTACATTTCCTAAATACCCGTGTCATTCATGAGATACATTCTTGTTAGTGCCCTTTGTATCCTTCTTGGGGTTTATTTTTATTTTATGTTTTGTTTGAACTGTTATACCTATAACGTTGTTTGATTTCGTGATTATATAAGTCTCAATGAAATCAACTTGCAACTTTTCCAAAAATAAGCTTTATATTTCAACGTTGAGTAAGGTAATGTTTTCTAGTTATGATCATTCAAGAGTTTATTAGTTTGCTATCAAGAAATCTCATCGATCTTCATTTACTTAAAAACATCCTTTTCAAAATAAAGAAACAAACTAGATTCCAAAAATATAAAGCTTTTATATTCTATTAGTTTTTGAAAGTAAAAAAGGTTGTTAAATGTCAAAACTAGGTCACCTTCAAACAATAAGCTTTTAAAGGGAACTACAATTAAAAACCATTAGACCTAGTTAACTAAATTTAGATTTCAAATAATTTCAAATAATGCATGATCGATAGGTACCGATTTAGGGTATTATGGGGGTGTTAATCCTTCCTCACAAGTAAATGACTCTTAAACCCTTTCATCGATTTCTGTTTCTATAAGCGGACCCTAGAGTTGGTCTTTCAAGTGTTTCATGACCCTTAGAATGGTTGGATCCAATAGGTGACCAATTACACCTAGCCCAAAAAGATCAATGGTGACTCTTATTCTCAACTATTTTGTAATGAACATAAGAAAAAGTCATATAAGCAATTCACTACGATGACTCTCCCTTATATAAAACATCATATTAATTAAAGTCGTGTATGCTCTCTCGAAATTCATACCCTGATAAAGGGGCATGTTGCAACATTGGTAATATGTGTTACCTTTATATGCCCTTCAAAATGTTGAATCTGCAATTATTTTGAAGTTGAAATTGATTGTCTAGATTCATTTTCATTAGGTTTTAGAAAGTTTTTATTTTTTATCTTTATATCATCTTGAAAATTTTTCATTATTTAAATAGAAAAAATTATATATGAAATAAGCTTGAGCTCTAGTATAGAAATCGAGTAAGCGAGGCTAATAAAGTTGACCTTGAGTAGTTTAATTTTATTTTGAGAATAATATTTGATTAAGCTAGAGCCAAGTTTTGAACCAAACTCAAGTTTTTCATTATTCAAGCTACTTGATTATAGCCTAATTTTTCAATGGTAAACTTTTTTTTTTTTTCGAAAGAACAACACTTTCATTTGACCAAATCAAGTAAACAAGAAAATAAGAGGTTAAAGAGTAACATAGGATTGGAAATGCTTTCAAGAATTAAGATAAACAAAAACTTTTAATAAGGTTATCAAGCTCAAAACTTTATTTAGGTCACTAATTTAATTAGGCAAACCTTAATCATTCGTTTATTGTAAACAAATTAGGTCTAGGAAAGTAGTCCCTATTCTAAGTAAAAGAAAAAAATCCTTTTTTTCTTTTTGAATTTGAGATTTTTAAGGATTAAACTTTGATCACCGAAATTAAGGTCCAATATTCTATCAAGAGACTATATAGTTAGTCAAAAAATAAAAGGATAATTATTACTAGCAGAGTGTAAAAACTTCACAAATAAGGTTAGTAGAATGACAAGTGTCCCCTTAAGATATATTTGGTAGAATAGTAAATTCCACTAGTCGTGTATTGTATAATAATCCAAAATAAAAACTCAAATGTTTAAAAAATTTGTATTAAGTCTATCTAAAGGTCGAGTTACCTATCCTAATTCAAAGGTCTAGGTGATTATTTGGTAGAATTTGGAAAACAAAGTTGTTTAAGAACAAATTGAATATTGACTCCAATATTTAAGATACGAGCCCAACCTAGCCTAGCCCTATTATTATATGATATATGTTATTTGTTATATTTATTATATTTGTATAGATAATGAATCCTATTAAAGAAAGTATATAGATATATAATATTATAGTATAAACAATAAAAAAATATATGTTAAGCCATTTGTATTTTAAAACTTAAGAAGAAAAGGTAAAAATTAAATAAAAACATCATATTTTATTACATATTTTGAAAAAAGAAGTTGGTGGTTGATTTAAGCTATTCTTATTCCATTTATTAATTTATGTTTGGTCAAAATTTGAGCCATATTGTCAGGTTAGGTTATGCTTGGACAGATACGTAAAGTGGATAATTATTTCATACATTGGTGGTAGAATGAAAAATTTTTACAAGTTAGTGGGGTAACACATGTCCTAGTATATTTAAAAATAAACAAATGAAACAAATCTTACCCTTTGGACCCCACTTGTAGAATGTTTTCTGTCTACCGACAATTATCTTTTATAAAGTATTGATATAGTATTTAGGTTTAGCCTAAACTTGGCTAACCCATATGAGCTATTATTCTATACATTTTCAATGAAAATTTTCAATTTAAAAAAATTACAATATTATTATCGAAACATGCCTTTGGACAGTTTTCATGGAGTGGGAAACATGCATGACTGAAAATATTTATGACGAAAATATGATGAAATTCTTGATACGTGATGATCATGGAAGTGTCTTCTCGACCAGGGCTCTTCTTTTCTAGACATGACTAGAGCGAGAAAATATGAATTCCTAGCTCTTGGTCATGAGTGAAGATCGCTAGATGAATCACTAGTACAACTATCTTGGGTGGCCACCACTTATTGGCTAATGCTTGGAGTCACCACCGATCATTTGGGCTAGGCATGATCGGATGCCTATTGAAACTAATATCCCAAGTTATGAAACTCAAAACATTAATCCCATGGTTAAATAGTCTAAAGATTTGTCGGTTGGGTTCGAGTATTGGTTATGCAGGGGATGTACTAAAACCCCTACGACGCCTGAAATCAGTACCTTCTAGCTATGTCTTAACTTGGTTTCAGTTTCTTCAATTTTGACTTTGTCATTGTTTTAATATAATCCCCTTTTATGCATGAATTTGGTATAAAATAAAGAACATAAATCAATTGAGTTTAAGATCATCCTAACCCAAGCTAGCCGAACCAAGCTTTATCATTTTTATCTTGTTTAAACACCTAATTAAGTTAGGAAATTGTGATTTCATCATCTAAACTTCAAAATTTTAGCTCAACATCATCAAAACCTAGCTTAACTTAGCTTAAACCATCAAATCCCTATTAATTCACGTTAGCTAAACCTAGGTCTAGATAAATCATCTAGTTCGAACACAATATTAAGCTCAATAAACATGATTTCAAGTTAAATTTTAGAATTAATTTGTTAATCATCCATAGAAAAACATAAATCAAGTAAATCCTAGCTCAAATCAAGACGCAAACATAAGATCATCACAAATCATATTAGCTGAATCAAATTGAACAAGAAATATGAGCTTAAGAGAAAAAGAGAAATCTAGATTTTTCTAAAATCTGCTAAATGATTAAAAGTTGTTAAATGACGGCTAATCACCCTTGTTATATGCCTCTAAGTTGGTTATTTAAGCTTTAATCACCTTTGGCTTACCTTAGCTTAATCACTTACCTCCTAACCAATTTTAGAGGAAATTACAGTTGCCATTAACGTGAACAAAATTAGCATATTAAACACATGTTAAATTCGGCCATTACTAAATTCCTACACTAATCTTTTACAAATTTTTATTCCATTCAATTGATCATGATTTGGCTATGTGAAAGTGCAATTGAATTCCTTCCTATAGTAAAAATGTGTCTTAATGACTTTTTCCAGAAAAATCTAAAATTTGTCTTGGACCTTCTAGACTAAGCCCTTAGGAATTCTTAGCATTCTAAATGCTTAGGGTCCTTTCACTACCCAGTCTCAATTATCCCTTCTTAACCTAAAGTCCATGTTCAATTTCATTTTGGAGTAATCAATTTCGAAATCTGAGTGGTAAAATTCTTTCAATATTAAAATCCAACTATAAGCTAAAAAGTTAACTTTTTGTAGTTGACTTAGCCTATAGTTGACTTTTGCCACTATGTTGACTTTTGATTATGTTTTTTAAAACAAGTATCTTTTTCATCCAAATGACTTCAGAAGCACTGTAATCATCTTAAGAGACTCTTACTGGTCACCTTTTGACATTTTCGGATTTTCAAGATCTAGGTCTTGGTTTACCAAATTTGGTACCTACCCTCTAAGTTGGACAATCAAGCTCAGATGCCTTATTACATTAAACTAAGCCCATATGAACCAGCTAGAACCTAAATTGGACCTTTCTATCCTCTAAACCTCATCTGAAAAGATCTAAAACTAGAAAATTCTACTTAGCCCCTAAAATTAGAAAAAGTCAATTAAGGGCTTAGACAGAATAGGGTATTAACATTTACCACATCTAAAAACCTACCTATAGATTTATAGGGAAGTTTAGTTTTTCTATGTTTATTGTTTTCGCTACCTATATTATGTTCTTTATAAATTTTTAAATGCTATCTATGCAAGAGGGTAGACTTTACCTGGAATACGGATTCCTACATTAGATATCCCATGATTTAGTGCAAAAATTATATTCAAAAAAATTCCTTCATCTGCTGGTGTGATAAATAGCTTCATGACATAGACTTGCAAGGGCTAATCAGCTTAACAAAAGGATATGGAACACATTTTCCATGGACTCCAAACTCTTTGATTTTTATACGTGCCTATTTATGCTTCTATGTAGACCAATGTTGGTTTTTGATCTACCATCCACCTTGATTAAAAAAATGTAACTTCTTTTTTCATGAAAAACAATATATGCTAAATGAACATTAATTTTGAAGGTGTGAATAAATTTTAACATCAAAAGCAAATCAAATTTCAAGGCTTGTTCGCTTGCTACAATTAGAAAATATGTATGTAACCAAGAATTCAGGGAGTATTTGTAAAAGGAGAAAATTTTGACCAATCATAAATTATCATGTGTAAATTGAAATTTTTTAATTAAAAAATTCAATCACCACATCAAATCGATGGCATCATATAGTGACATATAATTAATTAAATATGCACACATGGCTTTACCAATCAAATTTTATCTTTAGTTAAATTAAATAAAATTAATTAAGAAACAAATATGTAAGATAAGCTCTTTGAGAACTCTTTTATAAAAAAAAACATATTTTTTAAAAACTATCTTCACATTTGGCTCAGTGACATTATAAAAACAAACCAACCCTAAGCCATTCATCATAATTTCATAATTTCACAACTCACAAACTTGAAAAAATGATTTTGAAATCCAAAATTCTCTCTAAAATCCTAAAAAGAAATCTCTAAACAAGTAAAGGAATTGAGAAATTTTGAAGAACATTGTATCTATTATCAAGTATTTTATAAAATTCTACTCTCCAATCTTATTTCACCAATAGAAAGGAGGTCAATTTCATTTTTCAATCTTAAGTCTAGAAGATCCTTGAAATGGTCTCCATTTATTCAAGATCGAATCTTAAAGACCTTTGAATCAAAGTTCTGTTAAAGAAAATAATCAAAGGATTTCTTTATTTTAAGAATTTTTGAGGATCGAAACTTTCAAAGTTTGAAAAATAAATTTTTATTTGTTTCTAAATATTTCTTGTCATGTTTTCGGTAAAAAATTTGTATGTACATTTATTTGTGCTAAATGTGTCAAACAATTATGCAACATGATAATGCCATGTTAAAATTCCTTTTAACATGACTAAACATGAAACATGTTTTTCTCACATAAATTTGTTGTTTGTGGGCATACTTTGGAAATCTTTGTCATAAATGCCAAAAATATGAATCCCGGCACATACAACTTGGGAAAATATTTTTGTTTGGAATGGGGTGATCATCATAGCGAGCCACTCACCCAACTTTGCATATCATTATAAAGAAATAGCTAAGAAATTAGAGTTGCCATTGATTCTTTTGAGCTAGGTTTGATCAAACATCTATTACAACTGATCTTTTTAAATTTTGAATATTAATTTAAAAATGATTGATTGTATTATCTACATGAAAATAAAAGTAAATTTGTGTAAGAGTCGATTATGCATGGAGAAGAATTAGCATTAACATCGTTAAGGGGTATTTATCAAGCATGAGGAAACATACAACTGAAAATTTCCAAGATTAGAAAAGAAACAATTAGGCAAGGTAGAAAATGTACAAGACTAGTCACATAGTGCATCATGGCCATATTTGATTAATTAATGTGGCCCAATTTTTTGTTGTTATTTTACCAAGTATAAGTTATCATGGACAGTACTCAAGCTAGATATTTTGGTGACATAACAATGCCATCCTGAATGCAAGAGTTACATGTGGGTGATGAATTAAAAATAAAAAAACCCCTCCCATTATAAATAGAATAAGTTTTCATCTTTCTAACCTAGTTATTCACATTCTCATTCTCTTCATAAAAAAAAAAAAATCAGGTAGCCAAAAAAAAAAAAGAAAAAAAATTCTCTTGGAAAATTAAAAAGAAAAAAACAAAGAAAAAGCTAGGAAAAGTTGGAGGTTAAAACCTTGGAGATATAATCACTATCCTTTCTCTTTTTATTGTGTTTTGATGTGATTAATTGAAGCATTTGGCCATGGTAGAAGCATGCTAGGATTCATTATTATCTTGGTTTCTTTGATAATCAAAGTTGAGTTTATGAAATGTTTGACAAAATGAACATGATTACGTAAAGCATGATTTTTTGTTATTTTTACTAGGATTAATTTGGCCATGATGTTGCCGTTGCCATGGTTTCTTGTTTGCTATGTTATTTTGATAATATTTAGATGAGTTTCCTATATGTTTGATAAATTGCTTACTTGCTCGGATGCTAGAAATTGGTTTCTAAAACTCGTCAAGGTCAGACCATGGTTGGCTCATTTGATGAGTTAACTTTGGTCTACTGTTTTCTACCTTTCCTGTCATAAAATGAGGGTATATTAAGCTGTACTATGCGTGGATTCATGGCTGTAAAGGCCAAATTAAATAGGTTAAAATAATTTCAAACTGATTTTTCAGTCAATAAACATGGAGCCTCGTTCACGAGCTTTGTTTGATTAGAATTAAAGAGTATTTTAGGCATGGTTAGTGTGTCATCTAGGTGCCATTATCCCTTGGACTTGGGATGGACTCACTAACGCACTGCTGCGACCTCTTTATACACACGTTTGATTGTCCAAATCATGATTCTCAAAGTGCAACTCACTCTTATGAGACCAAAAGCATTTTTTCTCTTGTTTTTAGCTACTACCGGCTGCATTGAGTTTGATTAGCACTATGTTTTCAACCTCCAAAAGATTTTATGAAAATTTGAAATTATTTTTCCTTCAAAGTATTTTAAGTTAGCTTTTCAAATAGCCACTGTATGCAATTCTTTGACTCTGTGTGAAGGACGATGACTAAAAATTCTTTTTATATTTATATTTGAATATGTATCGAACATAAATACTATAAAAATTTTTAAAAATTTTGAATAATACAATCTTAAATTATGATGTCAATAATCATAATATTGTAATTTTTAAGATGCAACCTTTTTTTTCTATATCACTACGAAAGTTCAATGGTAAGGTCGCAGAGTCCATCTTATCTTGTAAGTACAAGGTAAAATTCTAACATGCTGTTGTTACTTCAAGTTTCAAAGGAGCAATTTGCATGGCCAATTCAACTTCTTTGTCTGTATGTTATACTTTGAAAGAATAAAGGAGCATTTCAGAAAAGTAAAATCAACAAATAATTATTAAATAAAAATCAAGGGAGAAAAATAATTTTAAATAAAGAAACAATAATTTTTAAAATTATTTATAAAGAAACTAAAATTACGTTTTTTGCCCCCATTTTTTTCTCCTCCTTTGCTGCGTTCGTTTCCATGCTGAAAAAATTAGGGGGTTGGCTCCCTTGTGCAAGGGAACTGACCCCTATATAAATATGTTATAAAATAAAATACATATTATGAATTATAATATATATTATATAAATTAAAAATATTGTTTAAAATTGACAATATTTTATATTAAATATCAAATTACAATTTAAAAAAATAAAAAATAAAAATACTGAGTAGGGAACAGACTCCCCACCAATATATATTATAAATATAATACATAATATATATAATATATAAATTATATATATTAAAATACTGTTTAAAAATAATAAAATATTAAAAATATTTTATATTAAATCTTAAATTTATAAAATAAAAAATATATTAAATCCTGAATTACAAAATAATCTTGAATTACATTAAATCTTGAATTACTATTTAAAAATAATAAAATAAAAATATTTTAAAATAAATCTCAAATTACTATATAAAAATAACAAAAAATAAAAAATATTTTATATATTGTTATATAATACATAACATAAATTATATGTAATATTTTATATGTAGAATTATAACTAAATGTATGGTTACCATCACTAGATGAACAACTCACCATCACTAGATGTACAACTTTGTATAATTAAATATATGACTAACTATAACTAGATATACGAATAACTATAACTAAATATACGATTTTCCATAACTAGATGTACAACTCATGATAACTAAATATACGACTCACCATAACTAAATGTACCACTCATCATAATTAAATGTATAATTCACCATAACTAAATGTATGACTCATCATAACTTGATGTATGACTTACCATAACTCGATGTACGACTCATTATAATTAGATGTACGACTCACTATAACTAAATGCACGACTCACCATAACTAAATGTACAACTCACAATAACTAAATGTACAACTCACTATAACTAAATGTACAGCTCACCATACACCATAATTAAATATACAACTCACAATAACTAAATATACGACTCACCATAACTAAATGTACAATTCACCATAACAAATATATGACTCACAATAATTAAATGTGCAACTCAATATAACTAAATATACAACTTGCAATAACTAAATACATGTCTCACCATAACTAAATGTACCACTCACCACAACTAAATGTACAACTTACCATATACCATAACTAAATATATGACTCACCATAGCTAAATGTATAACTCACTATGCACCATAATTAAATGTACAATACACAATCTAAATGTACTACTCACCAAAACTAAATCTGCAAGTTATCATAACTAAATGTATGACTCATTATAACTAAATGTACAACTCACCCTAACTAAATGTACAACTCACCATACACCATAATTAAATGTACAACTCACAATAACTAATATATGTCTCACCATAGCTAAATATACCACTCACCATAATTAAATGTGCAACTCAACATGATTAAATGTACGACCCACCATAACTAGATGTATGACTCATCATAACTAGATGCACGACTCACTATAACTAAATATATAACTCACCATAACTAAATGTACGACACACTATAACTAAATGTACGACTCATCGTAACTAAATGTGCAACTCACCATATATCATAATTAAATGTACAACTCACAATGACTAAATGCACGACTCACCATAACTAAATGTACAACTCACTATAAATAAATAATAGTTATGATGAGTTATACAACTCACCATAACTAAATATACGACACATTATAACTAAATGTACGACTCACCATAGCTAAATGTATAACTCACAATAACTAAATGTACAACTCATTGTAACTAAATGTACTGCTCACCATATACCATAATTAAATATACAACTCATAATAACTAAATATACGACTCATCATAACTAAATGTACAACTCACTATAAATAAATATTTTTAATTTTTATTAGTTTTTTAAATAGTAATTAATAATTTAACGTAAAATATTTTTATTTTTGTTATATATAATATAGTGTTATATTATATATAATTTATATATTATCTATAATATATAATATATGTTATTTTAAATTTTAAAAAATAATTTAAAAATTAATATAAAATATTTTTTTATTTTTTTTATATATATAATTTTTATATATAATATATTTGATCTATTACATATATAATACATATTTTATCTATATATAATATAAAAAAGGAAGTCGGTTCCTTTGACTCCCTACCTAATATATATATAAATATATATACGAGGTGAGGGTCGATTCCCTTCCCCCCACTTGTATATAATACTATATATAATATATTATATATAATATATATTATGTATTATATAATAATATATCAAATATTTTTTATTTTTTGTTATTTTTATTTAATAATTTTATATTTATTTTAAAATTTTTTTATTTTTATTATTTTTAAATAGTAATTCAAGATTTAATATAATTCAAGATTATTTTATAATTCAGGATTTAATATATTTAATATTTAATATAAAATATTTTTAATCTTTTATTATTTTTAAACAATATTTTTAATATATATAATTTATATATTATATATATTATGTATTATATTTATAATATATATTGGTGGGGGGTCAATTCCCTACTCAATATTTTTATTTTTTATTTTTTTAAATTATAATTTAATATAAAATATAAAATATATTTATTTTTGTTATTTGTAAATAGTAATTATTTTTAAATAATAATTTGAAATTTAATATAAAATATTATTAATTTTAAATAATATTTTTTATTTATATAATATATATTATAATTTATAATGTACATTTTATTTTATAATATATTTATATAGGGGGTCGGTTCCCTTACGCACGGGAGCCGACCCCCTAATTGTTTCAGCATGGAAATGAAAGCAGCAAAGGAGGAGATTAAAAATGGGGAAAAAAGGTAATTTCAATTCTTTATTAATAATTTTAAAAATTATTATTTTATTTTTTGGAATTATACTTTCTGCTTTCACCACTATTTAATAATTTGTTTTGATTTCACTTTTTTAGAATTCTGCCAATAAAGGAATAAAACTATCCTTGAGATTTCTCTTCTCGGCACCAGTGCGTAAATTGATATAAAATTTGGGTAAATAAATTTAGATAATAAATTTGAATATTTTATATTATTTGTATTAAAATAGATTCAAATTTAATATTCAAATATTTTGTCCAAATTAATTTCAAAATTTTCTTGAATAATAAATTTAATATCTGAATCTACGATATCTAAATTCGTATAAAAACAAATTAGATAATATCGAATATCGAATTTTTTATTATCAGGTACCATTTACTTCTTTAAAAAAATTACAATACTGGAGACTGAAAATGCACATCTAATCTAACAGTCAATATATATAAGGCAAAAAATAAGCACTAATCCCATCTGCATCAATGAACCAAAAAAAAATCTCCCATCTGCATAGGACCAAAAAGGATATGTTCAAAGTCCAATGATCAGCCCTCTTGCCTGGCTGGTTGTTACCTTGTTGAAAGTTAGAATTGACTTTCGACTAGAATGACATTTGTAATAATAAAATCGACCATTTCAAATTATTAGTTTTGAAAGGGTTGACGTGGCAGATTTGATTTGAATTTGATCTTTTACATGTGGTTGACAACATCTAGATGGCCTTTACATTATTACTTGTTTTTAATTTTTCATAATAGTCTTTTCATATATAATTTTGAATATTTATCATTGATGCAATGAACGTCAAACTTTATTCTTTTAATTTAGTTTAGGGGAGATTTGCTTTTAGACTAATCATATTATTAGCATTTCTACTTGCTAAATGTTTTAGATTTAGTCATCCTTTTATATCTTATTTAAATTGAATCCTTCTACTATATTGGTTTAAAAATTATGGTTCAATAGTTAGCGATGTCACCTTTTTCTATTAAAAATGCTGGCATAACTGTTAACTCGTTAATGTGACTTTGACCTTGTTGACATGACTTAGGTTAAATAGTATTATTAGTCCCTATATTTATGCCAAACTATAAATTTAGTTCCTATACTTATGCCCAAAACACGTATTTAATCATTTTACAATGATTTTAAAAAAATTTTGTTCTTGTATTTTTTTTTTTATATTTCAAAATTTGAGTCAATCTCTAGAATATTAAAAATGATTATAAATATTCACATTATTAAAAAATTATTAAAATAATAATATTTTATAAATATTTATTATTTAAATAATAAAAGATGTTATTTTTGTTTCTATTAATAATTTTTAGTAAAATAGAAAATTATTTTTGTCCAATAATATTGAAGAGAACTGAAAATTAAAATATTAAGGCTTTTTATTTTCAATTTTATTTGTCAAAACTAAATAAAGTATTTTTTTATTAATGTAATAATATATTGTGTCAGATCGAGTTTACAAGTTTTAAATTAAATTAACAAGTTTGGGCATAAAAATCATGTCCAAGATACAATTTGAGTAAAATTAAATTAACAAGTTTGGCGAGTATCCTTGTTAATGGATTAGCTTTCTTTTCTACAAATTGTGAAAGATACTCTTCATAAATGAGATTTAATCTCTAGTTGATTAATAAAACATTTCTATTGACTAGTCAAATTGTTACCAAATAAATACTACAAAATACAAAAATAATTTTCTGGAAAACATTTTCTACAAAACAGATGGAGCTTTAAATGGAATCCATTTTTAATATTTAGGTTGCTATAATGTGAAATTTTTTTTTGGTGACTTTGTAGCTTTTTTTTTTAAATATCATTTAATCAAATCTTTGCACAGCTTTTATGTTAATTTTATCTTTCAAGTTACTATCTTTTATAGTATTTTGGGGTTTGGCTATTTTTTCTTTATTGATATTATTTGAGTATAACTTATAAATTAACTAAAATAGTGTTACTTTAGTAGTATAAATATTTTTAATATTTTACTAATTATATTGCTCTTTTTAATATTCATATTAAAAATAATATTATAATAATATTGTTATTCTAAATCTTAATAAAAAATATAATCCTTGTATAATATGAATATTTATAGTTATTTTTTAAAATTTTTTAGATTGAATCAAAATCTAAATCTCAAAATATATAAAAATATAAAAAAATTTTAAATTATTGTTGAGGGAATAAATTTGCATTTTGGCATAAGCATAGGAGAAAATTCGCATTTTGGTATATGTATAGAGAGTAAAATCACCATTTAACCTAAGCCACATTAGCAAGGTCAAAGCCATGTCAGCAAGGTCAATGCCATGTCAACAAGTTAAGTCCATATCTGCAATGTCGTAATGCACCCCTTTATTGAATATATGCCTGACTTAAAAACAATTCTCAGTTGAGATTTCCAACGTGATATTGCGAGAAAGAAGTGTTTCTAATGTCTGTATCAAGGAAGATCGTCGAATGAATCGCTTGTTTGACTAATCTTTAATAACCAATACAAAGTGGCCAAAAACTTGCAGTTGCCACTAGTCCTTTGGGCTAGGTATGATTAGACACCTATTAAAAACACTACTTCGAGTTACAAAACTTAAAGGTTTAAGTTTAATGTCTACGTAAACCAGAGTTTGGTAAACAAGTATGGGATTTTGTTATGCATGGAGAATGATTAGCACCCTCACAACATCCCTAAATCGATATAATCTAGCCATAGATTATCTCAGTCCTAGTTTTTTCCATTTTCATTTATTGTTATTTTAGTATAATCATCTTTTATATTTGAATGAATATTTGAAATAATAAACTCAGTGTTTTTTGTACAAATTTGAATTTCTCTGTATCCCTAACCAGGGAAAAAAAAGCAAGACATACAATTTTTGATAAAATTATCTTGGAGCTCAGTTTAAAAAGGGAACTTCTTATTAAGCACCCTGAATGCTCTAACACAAAAAATTGCCTTTATGATATTTTTTGAAAAAGATTTAATTTAGAAATATGAATGAATCATTACCAATGAAGGAAAAGTGTTAACAAGAAAAATAAAAAATCATAACAAATATTGCATCAAAGTAAAACAAACAAACAAAACATGAAAAGGAAAATCAGTCGAGATGTATCTTGTTGTTGTCATCAGTTATCTAGAAATAACCAAATTAACAACTTTTAGCCACGCTTGGACTCGTAGGTCAATTAAGGCATGAAAATTGAGGTTTGGTTGAAAAGTCTGGGAAAACCTAGGAGAAAGAAAATTTTGATTTTTTTGGTGAAATTTGGAAAACAAGGTGGAAAAACCCATATTGGTTAAAATTTTGGAAAACTAAGGTGTTTTAGGATTTTTTTTAATATTAAGGCAATTTTTGGTTTAAAATCGAAATGCCTTTTTAAGCTTAAATTGATTTTGTTTGGGAATTGATTGGACCTCGATCTAAGCCTAGTGGGACCCTTATTGCCTTCATTAATTATTGGGATACTGATCGAACTCATTTCAATACATAAGAATTGTTGCAACACAGCCCATAGACGAATCTTTACTAGCCTGACTTAAAAGGTAAGTGTACCCTTTGTTCCTATATATATATATCTATATATATCATTTTATCTTTTCATATTTTAGTGTTTAGGAACTAAGTCGTTAAGATGAATCACTCATTCTATTTAACTCTACATATGAAAAAATTATTTATTTTGGAGTTGTCACCAATCTATTCGGGCTAGGTGAGATTGGTCAAGTATTAGAGTTCATATTTTGAGGGTTATAAAACCCCTAAACATGACTCTGAGGTCTGCAGTAATACTAGAGATCATAAGAAAAGGTTTGGGAGTTGGTTACAATCATGAGTAAGGATAGATCCCTATCATGATGCTCAATAATTGACACCTTATTAATCACATGTTAATTTAAATTTTGATCTTTATTCGATTTCAATATCCGGTATTTAATTATAATTCCCATATTTTAATTTTTTTTAATTATAAATTTATTATTCTATATGAGAAAATCGAGTTTTTTAATATTTTTCAAAAATCAAAATATCTTCTGCACCTCACTAGAAGAACAGAAAAGGTTTTTTCATTATCTTTCGCACCCTAATGAAAAGTCATAGAAATATGAAAGGTTTTAAAAATCAAACTATCTTTTGTCCTCCACTGAAGAGCTGAGGGAATACAAAAGGTTTTATTTTATGAAAATTGAAAAAGTCTCAATTTTCCTTTTGAAAAGGATATCTTATTATTAAAATAAATTATCAAGCTCATAAGGGACTAGAAAAGGAACAATTTTCTCTTTTTGCGAAAGGATAGAGAAAGGTAGGCATTTGTCATTTCAAACAAAGCCATTTGAATTAGCAAGCATTTTGCTAGGAAAAAGGTTATTTTCTTTCTGAAATCATTTTGAATACCTCAATAACAAGATGTGGCATTCAATTTTTTAAAGGCTTAAGGTATGCCCCTTAACATTATCAATTTTATAGCCACCAATGAATCTTGATTTTGGTTGGCCCTTTTGAAAAAAATTGAATTGGTATATGAAGACTTTGAATTTCACATCTTATTTATTGAGCATCAGATAGAAATGGCTTTATCTCAAAGGAAAAGATGTTTTTGGCTTATTTTTACTCTCATCCTTCTTAAATCAACTATTTGGAAGAATGTCATGAGAATTATGGTAAAAGGTTATCCAAATAAATTTAAGAGATCTTGGAATACCATCATTATTTTCACACATATCAAACTATTAGAACTTGAATCTTTAAGGAGCATAACTTGTTTGTTTGACCTCCAAAGAGTCCAAAAAGGAACATTTGGGGTGAGAAAGATTAATACTTGAATGTCTAGGACAATTATATAAATAGAGATGAAAGATCTTTCTAAGAGAGTTCAATCTAATAGTGATCAGCAACTAATTAAATCCTTTATAAAATATTCTCATTATCCGAGATATTAGAAATTATTGTTAACAAAATTTGTGACCTATTATAGTATACACAATATGCATATCTCTTATCCAATTAAAACCTTTTCAAAAAAATTCTCATTATCCAGGATATTGGAATTTGTTATTAACAAAATTCATGACCTATGATAAAATACACAATATGCATAAACCAAAATTCATTTCAAAATTCACAATTTCCAAAAAGAAAGATATAGAATTTTAAAATCAAGATAGAAACTACCCTTATTTGGCATACTACCCTAAAGTGGTTGACCCTTAGGCCAACCATTCTTGATAGGCATCCACCAACTTTATGAATTTTGCTAAGTTGGCATTGCTAAGGGCCTATACTTTGCTTTTCCTTTGAGTGAATCTTCTAAAGGGACTTGCCTTTCCCTCTTATCAGGGACATGTTTTGAATAGACTGGGATGAATGTTATTGCAAAAGGCTAGATGTCGCTTTCACAGAAGCAACAAATAAGTCTCTCTTGGTAACATGGCCTTGAAATATTCATCAACTGGGGCAGTTTTCACTCCCATATCATAACTAATCATATAAACAATACTCTGACAATAGAAGAACTCAAAATTTGGGCTTTGTCATCAGGGAACTTCTATAGGGTTTTAATTCCATAAAATTAGTCTAACCATAAAAAAATGTTTTCTTGAAAGCTAAATTGTAGATCAAATAATGGGACATCAGGAGGTGTAACGAACTCTAAATTTTCAAGCTCAAAAATTCCATAAGATGTATCATTATTTCTTGTTATCTTATCTTCCATGAGCACAACCACTATATGATCCTTAATATTTTTTACTGAATTCTTTTGTAAGGAAGATGCATCTAAAAGCTTATCGCATAGCAAAGAATCATCCAAGGAATTCAAATTAGAATTTGTAGTAGCATGTGATTCACGGCCAACCATGTTGGATACTCCAATTATCCTCATGTTAAATAGCATGCAATGGTTAATAAGATCCTTTGACAAAAAAAAATGTTGCATCTTGACGATCAATTTGTAGTACTCAGAGTAAAGAGATTTTCTAATCTTTGTTGGGATAATAGAGGATCATTCAATTCTACTAAAGATATTGAGCTATGAAAAGTTGGGATGAGGACACAGTCCAAATGGATTTCCTTGCTTTCTTGACTTTCTATGGTTCTGGCTGCCATTGGCTATAACTTATTGGTTTTTATGGATAAAATCACTTTCATGTCAAGCATAAGCCACCCTGTTGCCCTTCGATGAGTTTTAGGATCAAGATGAATATGTCTTATGGGACTAGCTCCCATATGTAGAGTATTTTGAAGTGGTTGCCTTTTAGCTTGTACCTTCCTTAATTCCTCGACAAAAGTATTGGTATGGTACAAGACTATTTGTAAATTTCTTTGGTCAAGGCATTGCCCTTGTATAGTCTTTTTCTTCTTTGTCAAAATCATGGACTAACAAATTCTTTTGCATAGCGGTGACTCTTGCATCAGCCCATTGTGGGAGGGCATCAAAATTAACATGGACAACCAGTGTTGGATTATTTACAAAGATGTTTTGGATATCTGTTTGCTGCACATTTTGGGCATTATGCTTGTGTATATCTTGCACATGAACTTATTGCCTTTCTATTTGCACTTCCCTAGATTCCCCAGAGAAGTGTTTGTACTATTATTTAGACATTGGCAAACTGGCTTCCTTACAATTTGTGCCCACATTTCTTCCTATCTTATAGTATCGTCCATCTAGTAATTTCGTATTATTCTACCTTGAAAGTGCAAAAAAGAACTTGAATTAGTTTATGTGAATATGCATATGACTTGTTAACATGAATATTTTATCATCATCCTTGCATGATTGTCAATGAATGAAAAATTAATATATGAATTAATGAATAAATAAACAAATGAATGAGCAACATCTAATTGAACAAATTAAGTGCTAGCAATTGGCTAAATATCATATGGAGATTATTGTAAACGCAAGAGTCCAAAGAACATAAGTCATGATTCAACACCATTGCTTCCTCATAAAAAAACTCTCCAATTTATCCATTGATTATTGTCATACATGACCATGTTTACAAGATTCAAAAATATCAAAAGGGACAGCTCTTGCAAGCACTTTATTTTCCTAGTTGTGTTAGTTTGAATCATAATTGTTCTCTTTTTTTAAACCCCATATTTATGAAACCTTGCAAGTAGTCAAAAGATTGTCTCCATGACCGCCTCATTGCTCCACAATATTTTAATATTTCGAATAATGTGATAAAGGTTTGTAGCAAAATTTGACTTTGGCTTAACTCAAATTACACCGACATCAAGTAGATCTTGAACTTTACTCTTGAACTCATTGCATTCTTTTACAGAATGCCCTAACAATCCCATATGATTTTTTCATTGTGCATTATAGGTTCATAAGGGGAAATGTGTGGAGGAACAATAAGCTGATCCCTGAACAAAAGAAAATATAATTCTTTATAAGTCAATGGAAGCAAATCAAATTTGCTCCCCTATGGTCTTCTCTCAGTGTGGATTTCAAAGCTAATGGGGTAGCTAGTAATTTCGTATTACTCTACCTTGAAATGGCAAAAAGGAATTTGAATTAGTTTATGTGAATATGCATATGACTTGTTAACATGAATCTTTTATCATCATCCTTGCATGATTGTCACTGAATGAAAAATTAATATATGAATTAATGAATAAATAAACGAATGAATGAATGAACAAAGCAACATCTAATTGAACAAATTAAGTGCTAGCAATTGGCTAAATATCATATGGAGATTATTGTAAAGGCAAAAGTCCAAGGAACATAAGTCATGATTCAACACCATTGCGTCCTCATAAAAAAACTCTCCAATTTATCCATTGATTATTGTCATACATGACCATGTTTACAAGATTCAAAAATATCAAAAGGGACAGCTCTGGCAAGCACTTTATTTTCCTAGTTATGTTAGTCTGAATCATAATTGTTCTCTTTTTTTAAACCCTATATTTACGAAACCTTGCAAGTAGTCAAAAGATTGTCCCTATGATCGCTTCATTGCTCTACAACATTTTAATATTTCCAATAACGTGATAGAGGTTTGTAGCAAAATTTAACTTTGGCTTAACTCAGATTACATTGGCATCTAGTAGATCTTGAACTTTACTCTTAAACTCATTGCATTCTTTTACAGAATGCCCTAATAATCTCATATGATATTTTCATTATGCATTAAAATCATACCCTTTAGGATAAGTAGGTTCATGGGGGAAAATGTGTGGAGGAACAATAAACTGATCCCTGAACAAAAGAAAATATAATTCTTTATAAGTTAATGGAAGCAAAGCAAATTTGCTCCCCTGTGGTCTTCTCTCAATGTGGATTTCAGAGCTAATGGGGTATCATCAAGCAGACCGCAAGGATTAAAACATAGGCTAATTTGTGTGGACATGGAATTAGGCATTTTTGCCTTTCTTTTGTGTAAGGGTATACTCAATTTGAGCAATTGTTCCTTTATTTATTGAATCTTATGTCCTATTTCTCCAATTACTCCTTCCAAGCCCTTAACTTTATTTTCTATCGAGTTGAGTTGATTTTTCATTCTTCAAATTTCATGTTCGTACACTCCTTCAGTGGACTTTAACATCCTGATTCTTGTCTCTAAATTATCATCCATGTCTTAGTCCTTGAAATATAATGAATGGAAATGATATAGTACGTTATGGAAATCATGAATGCATAAGCATATAAACAAATGAAAATACAAACAATACAGATGTAAAAAAGCTTAAGTAAATCTATTAATTTTCATAGGATATGAATGTCGTGCAAAGATTGTAAAAGAGGAAATTCATCATAATATGGCAAATTAATGCAAGAAATAAATAAATTTTATCATAGCAACAAATATAGAATCATTAATATCAAGAAAATCAAATTATAAGAGTAAAAAGTTAGAAACGTTCCCTTATGTGTACCTAATTTGGTGACTTTTAAAGTTGGATATGGCTTTAACTGGGTAAAGCACTTATAGTTCACTATACGAAGTTTAGGTTAGATATGTAAACAGGTTCTGAAATTATTCCTTGAGCCCAAAAAGAACTAATAAGGTACCTTAATCCTTACCTATCACGAGTTTATGTCAAAAGAGTGGGAGTAACTTCTATGCCTATAACGAGGCTAAAACCTATGGCAGGCATAGGAATTTACATCTAGTAGACTTTTTGTTGGCCCAGACAGAGGCTAACACCTCAAAAGGCAGACCTATTTCACCCCCTCCTAAAATAACCTATGCCCTTTCCATATGCTTGGAAAAAAAAATCTAATGCATATGCATGTTCACAGCCTGGACGAGGGAACAAACAAACCTTTTATGACTTGATCCTTTCAAAAATAATAAAAAACCTTTTCTGAAATGCCCCATAAAAATAATGCTACAAAGAAAACAAAAGAGTTGGTGAAAAACATGAATAATATGTGCTAGAATTTTCATATGAATCAAAATCGAAATAAAAAAATGAAACATTTTTTTGAAAAAACTGAGAATTATAGTTAAATATCAGGTGAGACCAAATTAATCAAAATTTAGTCAACAAGTGATTAATTTTAGGCCTGACTCTCTAACCTATCCCCAGCAGAGTTGCGAAGTTGTAACAACATGGCCCAGATATGAAGGCTGACTAGCCTAACTTAAAAGGCAAGTGTACCCCTCGTTCTTATATATATATCTATTTTTTTTATTATCTTTCCTTATTTTCATGTTTTGGGATTGAGTCATCGACATGAATTGCTCACTTAACTTAACTCAAAATAGTCATTGTGAAATCACTATTTATTTTAGAGTCATCATCGATCTATTTAGGCTAGGTGAGATTAGTCACCTACTGAAGTTCATATTTTGAAGGTTATGGAACCCTTAAAAATAAACTTCGAGGTTTGTGATAATACCAAAGATCAAATAAAAGGGTTCAGGATTCGATTACAACTATGAGTAAGGATCAACCCCTTTCATGACACTCGATAATCAATACCTAATTAATCACATGTTAATTTAAACTTTGATCTTTATCCAATTTCAATATCTGGTATTTAATTGTAATTCACATATTTCAAAACTTTTTTGGTTCCAATTTAATATTTCATTGGAGAAAATCAAGTGTTCTTAATTTTTTTTTCAAAAATCCAAATATCCTTTATACCCCATTAGAGGATCGAAGGAATATAAAAGGTTTTACCATTAACCTTCACACCCCACTAGAGAGTAGAAAGTATACTAAAAGTTTTAAAAATCAAAATATCTTTTGTACCCCACTGGAGAGCCGAAGGAATAGAAAAGGTTTATTTTACCAAAATTGAAAAATCTCAATTTTTCGATTGAAAATGATATCTTGTTATTAAAATAATTCATAAAACCCCTCTCATGTTTTGGGATAAATTGAAAGTACTACTTTAACTCAGAGACATTGCCTTAATTTTTAAAAATTTTCAACTTTATTAAAAATATTATAAATAATAATAAAATTACTCTAAGACCTGGTTTAGATGAAAGTACTAAACTCGACTCTAAGGATCCAAATTTGGTTGAAACAACCATGTCCTTCAAAATGCACTTTCATCATGAAAAAATCTTAATGACCCTAAAGGATTCAGTTTCATGATAAATTACTAAAATGTCCCTTAGGTTTACCTTCGAAGCTAAGGTATCCTAATTATCCTAAAAGAGTTGATGACTCCATAAATGGCAAACCTATTCCTATTATGCACCTTCAACCTAGAAGTATCCCAGTTACCGTAAAGGATTTCATTCTATGATAAATTACAAAAATACCCTTAAGGTTTACCTTCAACATATAAGTATCCTAGTATCCTAAAGGGCTCTAAAATGATCATAAAAGATGAACCTAACCCTAATGCACACCTTTTTCATGATAGAACCTCAGTGATTACATAGGACTCAATTCCAAAAAAAGTTACTAAAATGCCCCTATTTACTAGCTTTATCTTAAAAGCGTCTTGATAATCCTAAAAGGCCTAAAAATGATTAAAAAAATGATAATTTTACCCTAAATGGATAACTAGAATACTAAAGGTGAACTACGGTGCAAAAATTGCAATTAAACCCCTAAACCTTTCAAAATTACACTTTAGGCCCAAAATAACTAAAAATGCAATAAATGTTCCTAAATTGACCAAAATACCTTAAATAGGTAATTGGTGTAGGAAAAGACCCTTTTAACCTTAAGCATAAGGCTTTATTGTTGGACTCTAAACTTTGCAAACTTTGCAATTTAGTTCTTACATAAAATAACCTGAATATTAAACATGAAAGACATAACAAAAAATCATGGAGATCATGTCAAAAATCATAAAAAGCGTTCAGCCAAAAACCTATGGCCTTGAAGCAATTTTTTAAGTTTTACAAATTAGTCCCTAAACTTTTTAAAATTATAAAAATCCCAAACATCTAAAAAAATGCATTTTAACATGATAAAAATGCATAAAATACATCCCTAGGTGCACATGAAGGTTTCGGCCAAGCTTGGAAGGCCTAAAAATTATTTTTTTCATTTTTAATATTTAGTCCCTATATTTTAGTAATTAGAAAATAACACCAAAATAATAAAAAATTCACCAAATCATACTTTTTCTTATATAATCAAGCTTGGATCTATATATCTAAAGCTTTAAAAAATTTAGAAAATTATCTTTTAGTCTTTACGACTTCTAAAAATAAAAAAATAACATAAATCATCATGAAAAATAAGAGATAAAATTAAATTAAGGAAACCATGAATTTTGACAAACACTAAAAAAAACAAAAAATAATTTTTCCCAGTACAACATCTTGAATATCAACATAAATATGCAAAACCAAGCTTAGATAGAAAAATAAAATCATAAACAACAAACACGTAAACATTATTATCAACATATTAACATAAAAATATAAGAAAAATAGAGTCAACATGAACATATATATGACAAAATCAACACCACATCAACAACAACATTTTTCATGAAGAAAATCAAGCTATTGCTAAGAAAAATTAAATATAACAACTAAATCAAAGAAAATGGTTCATAGCCATCATGCTTGTGAGTTCCACAGTTGCCCTGTCTCTGTAAACCCTTCTTCAGAGCTTGCCTCCCCATCCACTCAAAGGAAAGAAAAGTAGTTAGAGAAGTCAAGTAAGTAAGATAAGGACAGCATGCATCCTTCTACCTCTGAGTTGTAGCTCTTTATCTTTTCTTGAGTTTTTAGTTTGAGTTGAAGTGTAGGGCAAGTTTCTTTTGATGTAGTTCTAGGATTACACTAATAGGCAGCTTTGGAATATCCTAGAATACCTTATGCCTATATAGAATAGAGGGACTACACTTTCTGCCCCTATTAAATATGATTTATTCTCTTACCCTATCGAACTTCAAATTTTTAATAGTTTAAATAAGGTGACTGCTGCTTTCAACATGGATTAAAACCCATAAGCATAATCATGATTTTGGCTCACCAAAAGAAAGAAAAATGAATGAAATGAACAATAACTAAAAGGTTTCTAAGTGTTTATACCTCAAAAGCCTAAATTTTGAAAAATTTTGGTATTTTCTTAGTGTTTCTTTCCTTGGAAGCATCAGGCTTCAAAATAAACAAACATTTCCCTATTTATAGGGGAAAGATTCAACCAAGGTGATGCAAAAATCATCTTGGCAAAAAGCCTCAGAGGTTTTTTATTTTTTATCTATTTTTTTGTTAAATTATCTTTTTAAATTTTTTTACTGCAATATGTAATATTTAATTAACTTTGCCTTTTTATAAACTTAGTAAGAAAACTAAATATTAAGTCATGTGGGCTAATATTTAGGCGTAATAATAATTTTGATGATATTAACTTTTGATGATAAAATTCAATTTTGATTAAATTAATTCTCATATAATTAATTTATAAAATTTGGAAATAATATATAATTATTCATGAATTTTTGAAAATGTGAGAAAAATAAAATCTAATTGTAAATTTTATATAAAAAATGAGAAAAAATGCGGTGGAGAAACTAAACTGTATGAAATTAAAAGTTATAAATTCAGAAAAATGAAATTCCACATGATAAATTCAGCTACAAATTTAATTAGGTGGGAGGTCTAATTAAACATTGAAATGAACATTTTTGGCATAAAAGAATTAGAATATTTTTTTGAAGAGAGAAAAGATTAATTAAAAATTCTAAACTTGTTACAAGCAAAAATACTTTTAGATGAGATTATGTTTAATAAAAATGAATCAAATTTTCAAAAGTTTATATCCAAAATATTTTACAAAAATATGTGAAAAAGTTTACGACTTTAAATTCTAAAAAATTTTACAGATGTAAAACATTCATATTTAGGAGACGAGAAAACTCCAACAATATGTTCAAATATTTAAAGAAATGAGATGAATTCAGCATATTATTCAAAATATAAATTTACATTACTCTATAAAACAATGATGATGAAAATCTTATATTCAAAATAAATTTTGTCAAAAAAAGTTCACGAGTAGAATACTTGCGACACTGTGAAAAATTCAAAATTAAATACTAAAATTACTAATTTGACACTACGTGGTATAAAATGCTAAGTAGTTTTTCTTGATACTTTTTACTTTTTGGAATGAGTATTGACATAAATAATATAAGGTATCAGTAAATATATACAATATCAATTTTTATGAAAAAAATCTCAAAAAATTCCTACAAATAGGAAATTCGATCATGATATTATTGACAAAAATAGATTTTGAAATTTCAAAAAAGTAACATTAAAAGCCAACTTCTTGATGCTAATACTACATACGTACTAATAAAAATAGAAAACGATCAACTCCTAAAATTTCATGAATAGGTCTAAAAAAATTTCTAAAAATAGGAAATTTAACTATGATGTAATTTGAAAAAATAAATTTCAAATTTTGACAAGAGAATATTTCAAAACTAATTTTTTTGTTTATTCGTCCTTATCCCATATTGATTTTTTCTACAATTCTCAAAACCACATTTTTTTTGTCATGTGCATACATGGCTACTTACATATGACCAAATTGGTTTTAAAAATACCAAGCCTGCCTGGAGTAAGTCTACTAGGCCAACCATTAAATTCTCAATCACTGATATTTAGGATTATCAGAAAAAGAGATGCAGACAAAATTAGGTGTCTACATGCATGGCTAAAAAATGTGATTTAGGATAATTACTTAAATTTGACTAAAGCAAAAAAAAAAAAGGATAACTTTATGGTATCCAGCTTCCTGATTTTACTCTAGGCTCACCAAAAGTTTTTAGTGGTCAAACAAGATAACATTGAAAAGATAGCTTGACAAAGTTTAATATAAAAATGCTAAAAAAATCCCATAAAATTCCATCTAGGAGAAAATAATTTTTCAATTTAGACTTGGTTCAACATGGGCAATAGGTTAAAGAGAGTGCAACAAACTTTGAAAAATTGGCTCGGGATTGTTCAAACTCAAAAAGTCACAAACAATAGCTTACCAAAAAGGTAATTTCATGTAGTTTTTGGGAAAAATTTTTTAAATCATGTGAACTTGTTCTAGGATCATAATATGGCCTGTAATTAAGTCTAGTTATTGATTTGAGGATTTCGAGAAGGATGTATTTGAAAAATCATAGCTCCTTTATCCGAGCTTGTATGAGGGAAACAAGATATATTCAAAAGGGAACTTGATACTCTTCAAGGAACAAATATAAAAAAAATGTGAAAATATTTTAGGGCTTAAAAATAAATTTTAAACTTGGGTCAAGCTACTGCCAGTGCTGAAGCCGAGAGTTATCCGATTTTTTTAGTTCTCTAAACGTGACTTAAGCCTTAGACATGCGAATGTCCAATCCTATAGGTCCATGGAAATGGGTGCATAAATCCATTCATAGTCACCAGGCAAATAGTACTCCAAAACAAACCATTAACCTTGCCATTTTGGTCAACAACACAAAGCTCTAACCAAAGCATTAAATTAAATAACTTGAAAGTTATATGTTTTGGGGGTTGAAAAATATATTTTATTTAGCCTTATTTGGCTTTAAATCCAAACATAACTAGCTTGATCTTCTGCATCAAGTTTAATGCATAAATTATTATAAATCAAGGGCTTTAATTATTCCCTTAATTCGGACTAAATAAAGCTACGTAGGAGCTTGATTTTACAAAATCAACGTACACGCACATCAAAGAAAGCATTTCAAAAACATGTTATGAACCAAATACACAAATATGGCATCAAATAGTTAAAGCTTGATTAGGCATACATAAGGTTGTATTTTAACAAGCATATTGTCATTAAGATGCAAGAAATGGCATGAACCATCATAATATGTAAGATAAACATAGATAACGTGAATTATGGCAAGAAAAATCAAGCAAAAACGCTAAGGCAAGTATGTTTGATGCTGGCTAAATATATCCTATGACATGAACATTTATATGCATGAAATAAAATCGCCAAGGTGTCCATTTTATATATCTAACACATGATTGGGTAAATAAATGGCCATAAAAAAAATTATTTTATGCCATTACATATAAAAACAACATCAACACATTTATATGAGATTTATAATGACAAATTACCATGGCCACTAAATTTACTTACCTTGAACGTGAGAGATGCAAAGCTACCAAAGCAAATCCTTTTTCTATTCCTTTCTTTTGCATCTTTTTTGTATGTCAACTGTATAACTCTTTTTATTTTTTCAATTATCATATAAAACATGTATTATGGCAAGTGCATGTCTCCTCAATAGCAAAAAAAATTTAGTTTATATACTAAGTCAGAGTTAGCTAAAAACAAAACCTACGAGTGGCTTTTTAATTCAAAAATTAGTGAGTCAGCAAGGCAATAATGTCTTGGTGATGTGCTTACTAGTTATTATTTACGAAAGGAGAAAACTTGTATTTCTATTGGCCAAGGTTTCTCAAGTTCCAATTAATTACCAAAATACCAATTTTGGTAGGCACTAATGCCTTCACCCAAGTCTTATTTTGACATGAAATTATCATAAAATATTGCCATCCTTTGTTAAGTATGCCATTCAAAATTTGATTGAAAAATTAGCCCAATACAATTAAATAACATAAAGCCCAAATATATTAATTAAATAGCGTCATGGACCATATTTCATTTAAATTATTTTTCTAACAACTAACCTTAAATTAGATTTTACTTGTAAAATTGGCCCAACATAATTAAATAAAATAGGCCAAAATAAATAAATCAAATAAGCAAATGGACCATATTTTATCTAATATTTTTTGTAAGGTCTAACCTTATATTAAATAATTTATGACCTTGCCTTAGCTTGAGATAATAGATATTATGTCTATGCTTAAACATACAGCTTAATGATGCCTTGGTAACACTTGCATGAAGGCCTAAATAAAATTAGGTGTCTACAGCTACCCTTTCTTGGCTACTGCTGAGTATCAAGAATAGGACAGAAACAAATAGTCACCATTTTGTCTAAGGTAGAGTGAAGCCCCTTAAGTGCCTGCACGAAAAAAGGTAGCAAAATTAATGTGATGCGAGGATAAGAATGAAATTTTTATCACTAATTTTGATTTTATGAGAATACAAATAAAAATAAGGTTTTGTATGAGGACCTAAACTTCATTCCTAGGCTTGACCTATCCCTAAGCTTGATTTGAAAGGGGAAAAGACCTAGACTGCGATCTTAGGCTTGATCTATTTCTAAATAACATGTTTGACTTGAATATAAAGATATCAATGACCTAGATGAAACCATAAGTCTTGAAACAAAGATGCAACCTAGGTGAAATGAAGAATTTGAAGATATCGATGACTTGGGCGAAACTAGTAGTCTAAAGTCAAAGACTTGGGTGAAATTAGTAATCTAAAATTAAAGATTTAGGCTAAACAAGTAACCAAAAGTTAAAAACCAAGGTAAAACTAGTAATTTAAAGTTAAAGACCTAGGTAAAACCAGTAATCTGGAGATGAAGACCTGGTGAAACTAGTAACCTAAATTAAAGACCTTGAGGAAACTAGTAGTTTGAAATTAAAGACCTGTGCAAAACTAGTAACCTAAAGTTAAAGACCTGGATGAAACTACTAACATGAAATGACAAGTTGGCCAAAACCAATAACCTGAAGTTTAAGGACTTGGATGAAAGCAATAATTTGAAACTAAGAACTCGGGCGAAACTAGTAACTTGAAGTTAAAGACTTGGGTGAAACCAGTAGTCTGAAGTTAAAGATTCGAGTTAAACCATTAATCTAAAACTGAGGACTTGGATGAAATCAATAACTTGATGTTGCAGACCTAGGCGAAACCAATAATCTAAAGTTAAAAACCTGGGTGAAACTAGTAATCTAAAACCAAAGACCTAGGCAAAATAAGGAACTCAGAGTTAAAGAATTGGGCAAAACTAATTATTTAAAGTTGAAGAGTTGGGCCAAAGTAGTAATCTAAGACTAAGGACCCAAGGCAAACCAGTACTATGAAATTGAAGACTCGGGCAAAGCTTGTAAACTGATGATAAAGACTTAGGCAAAACTAGTGGTCTAAAAATAAAAATTCAGATGAAACCAGTAACCAAAATTTAAAGACATAAATGAAACCAATAGTCTAAAACTAAGACTTGGGCAAAACTAGCAGTCTAAAGTTGAAGATCTATACAAAACCAATATTTTGAAACTAAGAACCTGCGCGAAACTAGTAGTATGTAGATGTTTTGACCTAGGAGAAACCAATCTAAAGATGTTTTATTTTTGGCAAATGCTAATCAAAACTCTATTTACTATTCTCTGTCATGTTGTTATGATTATGCCATAGGGTCCAGTTTGGTGATCCTATTAGTCGAGCTTATTCATTGACCTTCTCGAATTGTTTTCTAGTTCATGAATCTTATGGATAATTTTATAGTTTATATTTTTCTAGTTTGTAGTCTGAATGCTCATGATTGTGAATGAGTGCATGTCAACACGAACGTTTGTGAGCATGAATGCACGTGATGCATGTATTTGTGTGCATGAATTCTCTTGAATGTACATTCATGAGCATAAATGCCCATGAGTGCTAATGCTTGCGAATACAGGTGTTTATAATTAGGAATACATTTACTTGTAGATACACGTGAACATGAATGCTCATAAGAAGAATGCACATAAATGCGAATGCTCATGAGCAGAATGCCTATGAATGCCAGTGCTTATGAATACGAATACATGTGAATATTAATGTTTGTGATTGGGGATGCTCCTAAATGCAAATGCATGTAAGCATAAATGTGAATGCAAGTAAATAGGAATGCATGTGATGATGAAAATACAAAGACTAACAATGATGCCAATGCATGTGAAACAATGCAAATGCAAAGGTTAACAATGATACACATGTACTTAAGGTGATGCATATGCTCCAATGTCTACACAAATGACGCGTATGTATGAATGTTGAAAAACATGTTCATGAAGGGCTTGAATATTGAAACCCTGGTTGGTTCTTTTCCAAATTCAGCTTACTTTCTTAATAGTTTCTTTTTTATTTTCTTTTTTATTAATTAAAGAAATGCTCTAAGCCCAGTTTGTTGCCCCGTGATCAGAAATGACTATGTTTCTTTAAATGACATCCTTTTATTAGGTTCTTTAAAAATTATTGTTCTGGTTGAAAACAATGTTTATTTAATGAAAATTAAAGGTTAGTTTGGTGTTCATGTCTGTTAAAGATTGATGATCTCTTGTTGAAAATTTCCTAAGTAGTGACTTGCTTTTTTAATTAGGCTGGAAGGCCTAAAAAGGGCTTTGATTAGATAAAGGAAGTTTCAAAATAACGAAATGGATCCTCATTCTTTTAGACTCATGAACAAATCAATCTTTATAGAACATTAATTCCTTAAGAACCAAATAAATTTGATATTCTTTTAAGCTTTCTATTATCAATACTTTGACTAGTACCATGATTGGCCATTACAACTTTAAGATCATTTGGTCGATGTGGAAAGCTAAAGAATTTGATTCTGAGTTTGTTCCTCTAACAATGATGCTTTAGGGCATTTAGGGATTTTTTGGGTGTCCATAATTTCTTTGTAATGGTGTTTTCCTTGTCAAGATCTTAGTAATCCCATGAGTGACACCAAAAACTTTTTATTTTGCTTAAGACTGCTCATTTATGGATTTTCACCGTAAAGCTTTATTCGTTCTATTTTTGATTTCTCTTTTTTTTTTTGATTGATTGCTTCATCATGCTCTTTAAGAAGGCTTATAATTTATCCAAAAGTAAAAATTCCTAGGGAATGGGCTTATTAGTTGTTCAAAATGAAATTTTTGAGGTACGTAATATAGGCTAAGGTTCAAGGTTTAGAAATAAAAGGTATAAAAGCCCAAATTTAGTGTTTTAAAGGTGTCAAACTAAGGATCATTACTTTTTGTAAAGATTTCTCACAATTTATCCAAAAGTACAAATTCCCCAAAATTAGGCTCATTAGTTCAAATAGCCTTACTTGAGCAGAATAAACTTTTCAAGGCACACAATGCAGGCTAGGATTTAATGTTAAAAGATAAAGGGTGTACAAGCCCAAATTTAGTATTTCAAAAGGTGATCAAATCAAAGATCATTCCTTTTTCTGAATGTTTTCTTCCCTTCTATTTTTTGGATCACTGTATGTCCTTATTTCCTCACGTTTTGTTTTTTTTTTCTTATTTCAGCTTTAGCTTCTTCTTTTTTTGCTTTGCACTTCTTTTTTTTATTTTATGCTTTTGTTTTCATCTTTTTTTTTTATAGAAGTAATCTTGGATTTTGAAAACTTGGTACACATATGCACCCCTTTGATGTCAGGAATTTTCACAATTGTAGAATGGGATATCTACTCTCATGTTTCTTAAAATAGCTTTTCTTTACCCCCCAATGTGAAGTGTGATTCTTGACTAGGGTTTTAAAAAATGAATTCATTAGCTTAAAGGGGGCAGTAAGTGGAACAATTTCATAATTTACGAAAGGATGATGAAAGATGGTCATTTCTCATCTGAAACACAACTATGCAAACTAAACAGTTATTCCCAAAAAAATTCTTTAGGAACATATTGAGTGTCTTAATCACATGATGTCACGTTGAATTTTCATTTTCTTTTTTCTTTTTTTCCCCCAAATGCATGCCTTAATTCACCTTTTATCTCCACATTTATGGCCATACCCCCTATTTGGTTCGCCATTAGTGGGAAATCATGTAGTTGCTAATATTCTTGGCTATAAGGAATGCTTTGAGCCTTATTCCTTGAGTTGAGCAAATATGAAGGAATAAGGTTGAAAAAGTGTTATTAAGGACATTGGGTCATGTTGTAATGGCACCCAAGATGTGAATTATAAGAGGCTTTCAGGGTATGATTAGGAGTTCAAGTATTGTTTGATGGAAGGAAAGTGTATGATTCTGAAAAAAATTTTGCATGCATCAAATTACCATGATTAAGATCCCTAAAAGAATATTTTGTTTGTTTAATCTTCAAAGAAATCTATGAATTTTGAAAAATTTGTCCTATCCTTGCTAGTCTTGATTAAGGCTTTAACCTATCAAGTTGTTTCAGTCTAAGCCTAATTTGCAAAGTTTAAAATGAGTTCCTTGAAGCATTGGATCTTTTTTTACTGGTAAAGCCTAAAAGAGAAATGTGAGGGCATGATTTTATTTCCAACAATGATCATCAATATTCTCAAGATTTTACATCATTTCTTGGAAACAAAATTTCCCTTTTGAAAGCATGTAATTATCATTATTATCAAGAATTTAAAAAAATGATTCCCTAGTGTTTATAAATCTATTGGCATAAAAATTCTAAATAGATTCACTGAAAAGGATGGCATTCATGAGACAAGTGTTGTTCATCACAATACATTTCACACAAATGTCCATGCTTTACCCCCTAGCTACAGAACTCACTACGTTTAACCCCTAATTCAATCTTTTTCTATAAAGATATTCATATCTAGTTGTCTGGCATTGATGAGCACTTAGACATTAATTTTTAGAGTTATGTGATTATTGATGGCATTGCCTCTAATCCCACAATGAAAGTCACAATATGCATTCTTATCATAGTGGCTAAAGTATTATGGTTGAAGGGGCTCCATTAAAATCCTATTGAAGAGCTAGTTTTCAACATGTATGAACACCAACTCAGAGTACGAGATTTAAAGCTATTAAAACTAGTCCCTTGTTTAACACTATTTGGTTGCCCCTAATTTGGAGTTGGTGCCATAGAAAATGAAAAGCCAAAGTTAAATGCATGTGGTTAAGGATTAACTAGATAACGATATGAAGACACTATCGGGTGCGGGTGTGGACCATGAAAATCATTGTTGTGGTACTATTTTTTTTGCATCAAAGAGTAGAATTGTATCTTTAAAGGGCATTGAGGATATGGGTTAAAGCTTTCCACTATTGCTTGGACCTCTCTTTCTTTCGTTATGGTACTGTCATTTTTTTGGCATTGAGTGTTGATCCTCTTTTAAGCTTTTGACTTTTGATTACGTTCTCAATCTTTTCCTCAGATGTAACCATGTTAGCAAAAATTCCTTATTACATTCCCTATGAGCTTGTCATAGAAAGGGGCATGCAATCTTCCTAAAAACTTGGTGAACTCTTTTTCAGTCAATGGTGGATGTACTAGCACTACCTTTTCTCCCCACTTTTGGGCATATTGCTTGAAACATTTGGTGGGATTTTTCTCCATGTTCTATAGAGATATCTTATTTAATGTCCAATCAGAGACATGTTTGTATTAATCAAGGAAAGCCCTCGCTAGATTAGCCCATGCTTGGATTTTAGCTTTCTCCAATTCAATGTACCAATAGTTAGCTACCTTAGTTTGACTATCTTGAAAATAATGGATTGGAGCTTTTCATTGTCTTCATCCCTAGCCATATTCCAGTAGTACATCTAGATGTAGACAGTCAAATTGGTGGTCCCACTATATTTTTATAAGTCTAGTGTCACAATATGGCCCGAATATGAATCCAAACCCGCTAGACTTAAAGGTGGGTAAGTCCATTGTTTCTCTATTATTTTTTCATTCATGTTGGGTACTAAACCATCCAGGAAAATAATTCACTTGATTTAACCCTAAATGGTCACTCAAAACAACCATTAGACTTGGAGTCGTTGTAAATCCTTTTTGGCTAAGTAAGATTGGTCACCTATCAAAGCTCGTCTCTTATGGGTTACAAAAACTTAAAAATGAACTTGGAGGTCTACATTAACTAAAGATCCTGTCAAAAGGGTTGGTAGTCGGTTATGGCATAAGTAAGGATTCAATCTCTCTCATGATGTTCGAAAATTGGTACCTTTTAATTACGATCATTTTTATTTGGCTTTGTTATCTGGTATTTAATTATAATTCTCATATTTTAAAAACATCCTAAACTAATTTTATTATTTTGTTCAAAAAAATTGGGTTCTTAATTTTTTTAAATTAAAATGTCCACCTTACTGGATGAAATCGAAAAAATATGAACATTTTGTTTTCTGAAATTCGAAAAATCTCGATTTTACCATTTGAAAAGGATATCCCATTACTAAAATAATTCGAGAAACCCTTCCCATATGCTAAGAGAAATCCTACATAGCAATTTAACCTAGAGACACTATCTAAACTTTTAAAAATCCCAATTTTATTAATTTTTTTTTTAAATGAGACCTATCTAAAAGACTCAATTTTGGTAAAAGAGGCCAAATGTTCCCTAAAGTGCACATTCGATATGAAAATTCCCCTTGAACCTAACAAACTCTAAAGATGAGCAACATACCCCTAAAGCACGCCTTTAACACAAAAGTTCCTAGCAACCCTAAATGACTTTAAAAATGACCAACAACCCCCTAAAGTGGACCTTTTCCAACATTGAAGTTCCCAAAGACCCTAAAAGACTCTAAAAATAACCAACATACCCCCTAAAGTAGACCATTGACATGAAAGTTTTTGGTGACCCTAAAAAAATTAATTGTAAAAAGAAATCACTAACCTTCCTTGAAGCATACTTGAAATGAAAGTTTGCTATGGCTCATAAGGATAGGATTTTAAGGTGGAATGATGATTAAACCCTAAATGGGCGACTTATAAGGTAAATGTGACCAAAAAAACAAAAATGATTAATGGGTCTTAAAGTTTCCAAAATTACAATTTGATTGCTAAATGGTGGGGAAATTTAAGATATGTGTCTAAATGACCATAATACCTTAAATGGGTAATTTCATGTTGAAACTAAGCTAAATCGCCTTAATATGTGAAACTTTGCTAAATGGTCCCTATACTTTTGAAAATCATAATATGACCCCTAAATGGTCAAAAAATCATGAAAAACACAAAAGCAAGTCTAAAACATATGGAAAATCTACATAATGACCCTAAGACCATTCAACCAAACATGTATGGCCAAGAAAGAGATTTTTGTCAAATTTTGCAATTTAATCCTTAAAGTTTCTAAAATTACAAAAGAAACCCAAATAATCTTAAAACACTTGGAAATGCACCAAATAAATCTAGAACATATGAAAATGTCCCAAAAATTTGCCCAGGAGAATTCATCCAAAACTAAATTCACCATGCAACAACTTTTCAAAATTTTCATTTAGGTCTATAAAGTTTAATTTAATTACTAAATGACCCAAAAAAGAGAGGTAGCAATTGGGCAGGTTTGGGCAAGTTCGGGAAGGGTCATTTTAGGTTTGGGTATTTTTGAGTTCGGGCTGATTCGAGTTCGAGTTCTTTCAAGTTCAGGCCAATTCGAGTTTAGACCAATTCAGCTTTAGGCCTATTCGGGTTCGGGTTTAGGTTTGAGTATATTTTACATTATTTTTTATTTTATGTTAAATGTAATTACTTTTACGTAAATTTGTATTCTAAGCCTAGGCTTGAATTTGGCCTGGTTCGGCTCAAAAAAATCTTAGTTCAATTTTATGGGCCTATCCGCGACCCAAAAAAATTTTGAATTCTAAGCTCGGGGCTGAATTTGGCCTGACCAACTCATTTAAGCACAAATCATTGCTCATAATATTAAAAAGTTATTTTTATATTAATATTTACATATTTTATAATTAAATTTGAATAAAACATATTATTTTATTTTTTAAAAAAACATTGTTCTCAAGTAAAGCGTGCTTGAAAGTTAAAATCTAAAACCTGGGTCTGATCGTGTCAGGCCTATTGTGTTGGTCACGCTGTCTGGCCCATAGGCAGGTTTAGTTGTTAGTCTAACATGAGATTTTTTTTATTTTTGATATGGTATTACCTATTATGGCTTTCATATTTTTTTAATTTATCTTACTAGTTTGTTATATTATTATCATACTCTAATTATCATTACTTGAAACATAATAATAATAATAATAATAATAATAATAATAATCAAAGAAATATTTAAAATTTTACTAATAACATGCATAAACTCTCAATATTTAATGAATTTAACTAATTAATTTTTTTTAAAAAAGTGATAAATGGATTATATACTTTATTGACAATACTTTCAAAGCTCATGATATGATTTACGTTATGATAAGTTAGTATTTTATTACATATAGACTTGCTCAAGGATCGGGCTACCTACTCAGCCCAAATGGGCCTGGGCTCGGGTTCTCATATTTTTGTTTCAGACTACCCCAACCCGACTTGGATCAGTGATTTTAAATTAAAATAACATATATTTTATTTTAATTTAATTATAAAATATATAAATATTAATAAAAAATATTCTTTAAGGTGATGAACAATAATTTTAGCATGAATAGGTAGGTCTAGGCACATTAAATAAGGGCCTGGGCTTGAGATTTAAAAAACTCAGGCCGTAGCTCGGCGTAACCCATGAGCAGGTTTAATTACATATAAAATATAAATTAAGTTTTTAATATTTAATTAAATTATATATGGTATCAATATTTAATATTTAATATTTGATATTTGCTTCATTTTTTATATGAAATTGTATATTATGGCTTCCATATTCTTTAACTTATCTTATTATTTTGTTATACTATTATCAGACTCTAATTATCCTTTCTTGAAATAATAATAATAATAATAATAATAATAAGAAAAAATTCAAAGATGTATATAAAATTTTACAACTAACATATATAAATTCTCAATAGTTAATAAGTTTAACTAATTAAATTTAAAAAATATGATAAATCAATAATGTACTCTACCAATAACATTTTCAAAGCTCATGATATGACTTACTTTTTGACGAATTATTACTTTATCACACATAGATCTACTTAAGGGTCAGGCTACCCGCTTAACCCAATTGGGTTGGGCTTAGGTTCTCATTTTTTGTCTTAGATTAGCTCAGCCCAGTCGGAACAATGATTTTAAATTAAAATAATATATATTTTATTTAAATTTAATTATAAAACATATAAATATTAATAAAAAATATTCTTTAATATGATGAATAGTAATTCTAGCTTAAATAGGCAGGTCTGGGCACGTTAAATAAGAGTCTAGGCTTGGCTGCAGCTTGACCCAACCCATGAGCAAGTTTAATCATATATAAAATATAAATTAATTTTTTTAATATCTAATTACATTATATATGGTATTAATATTTAATATTTAATTTATTTTTGCTATAGTATTATCTGTTATGGCTTTCATATTTTTTAATTTATCTTATTACTTTGTTATATTATTATAAATTCTAATTACCATTACTTATTATTATTATTATTATTATTATTATTATTATTATTATTATTATAATAAAATAAGAATAATATTTAAAGAAGTACTTAAAATTTTACTTCTAACATACATAAACTCTCAATATTTAATAAGTTTAACTAATAAAATTAAAGAAAATATGATAAATGGATAACATACTTTATGATAATGTTTTCAAAGCTCGTGATATGATTTACTTTTTTATAAATTAATATTTTATCATATATAGACCTATTCAATGGTTGGGCTATCCATCTAGGTTCTCATATTTTTATATTAGACTAGCCGAATCTTCTCAAAATAGTGATTTTAAATTAATATATTTTATTTAAATTTAATTATAAAAATATATAATATTAATAAAAAATATTTTTTAATGTGATAAACAGTAATTCTGGCATTAATAGGTAGGCCTGGACATGTTAAAAAAGGGCTTGGGTTGAGATTTAAAAAAAAATTATATGAGCAAGTTTAATCATATTTAAAATATAAATTAAGTTTTTAATATTTAATTAAATTATTAAAAAAGTATTAAAATTAAATTCATAATTAAAGTTTTTGACTTATTAAAAATTATTTCATTATAATTTCTTCATATTTATTTTTGGTATTAAATTCGGGTTTGGGTTTGGGTCATTTCGGGTTTAGTTCATTTCAGGTTCGGGTCATTTTGGGTTCAGGTTATTTTGGGTTTGAGTCATTTCAGGTTTGGGTCATTTTGGGTTTGGGCGATATCAGGTTCGAGCCATTTCGAGTTCGAGTTTTCTCGGGTTCAGGCTATTGACTTTTTGGTCAAATCAGATTTGGTTCGGGCTCGGGCTCGAGTTTTTTCAGGTGAGTTTTCAGATTCGAATTTATTTTGCCACCTCTACCAAAAAGAATGGAAACTTGTTAGAAAAGCCCTATTCCATTTGGCCAAGGCTTAGAAGTACTTTCTAAGGCCTTAAAAATTTTGGAAAAATTAATTCTAGGCCTTAGAAATTCCAAAAATTGCCAAATGGTCATAAATAATCTTAAAAAATAAGGGAAATTTCTATATCGTTCCCCCTATGTTTGGCCAATCAAGTAATTTCTCTAAAAAAACGAATTCCAATAATAAACAAATAAAAATGAATGAACATGAAAACATGAATTTATGCAAAAATGAAAACATACAAGTATATATGATGCATGAACATAAGAAATCATCAACAACTAAGATTAACATTAACTTATATGAAAATGATTTAAAACACTTATAAACTTTGAAAAAGAATTGATAATAATTAAACAAAGTGGTGATATGAAATCACCAAAGCTTTGCTTATTGCTCTCAACTAATTAAATTAGATTTATGAAGCTCACTAAAAGGAGGGAAACCTACTTTGAAAATCCAAAGAAAATGAAGATGAGGATGAATGGTATAAAAATAGAAGGAATTGAAAAGAGACTAGGTAAAATAACTTTTCTTCGAAACACTTAAATTCAACTCTAAAGCTCTAAAAACTATTTTTTTTTCCAACTAGAAACTTAATTAAAAGTTTGAAAGGCCAAAAAGAGAGCTCAAGGCATACCTACTCATGGCAAAATGCCATTTTTTTAATTTTCTATGACAATAAAACTCAGTGACTGATATATTATTACATGCAAGATAGGCCAAGTTGAGAGCTGAAAGGATGATTATGCTTAAAAGAGTGTCTCCACCTTGCATGAATTACATGTGGAAATTCTAATAACAAATTAAATAAAGAAAATGAAAAAATTGTGAAAATATTTGTATATTTGGAGAATATATATTTTGTATATATAACTTGCATAAAAATCATAAAAAGCTTAGGGGATGTTAATCTAATAAGCCTTGGATTAATTTGCCTAAGCTTACGCATCCAAAATTGGGAAAAAATATATGCAAAAATTATAAGAAAAAATTCTAATTAAATATAAATAAAAAGTATAAATTACATGTCAAATTAATTAAACGCACTTGATTTACTGAGCTTTAGATTGATTTTTTAAGCTTATTTAATCAAATTATTAAGTAATGTAGAAAATTTGGAAATTTCCACATATAAAACTCCTAACTAAAAATTTATTGTATGAAAATATTTAATTTAGGCTCTATGCACATGTGTATGAAAATTAATTAATGAATCCATGAGTCACAAGTCCTTAATTGAAAATCAAACAAAAGAATTTAAATTGCAAGAACTAAATTGTAAAGAGTAAAAATTAGATCAAAACAATGAACAAAAATGGTCCATTAAAATTTTACATGTGATAACCTTCCATTAAGAAATAATACATGTAAAATTCTAATTGAGAAACTGCAAGAAAAAATCAGATTAATGAAATTAATGTGTAGTAAACACTTATTGAAAATTAAATGGAAGAAATTAAGTGGGAAGGACTAAATTGTAGAGAAGAAAATTTGGATTACAATCTGTGTCCAAAAGGTAGATTAAAATTCTACATGAGGCAAATCCATTTAGGGATTTGATCATGTAAGAATTACAATTAAAGACCCTAAGGAAAATTAAAGTTATGAAATTAATTTGTAAAAATCCAATTAAAAAAATTTGGATGAAAGATCTAGAAGAATTTTAAAAGAACTAACATGAAAAAGGCATGAGAATTTTCAGAAGTCTCATCCATCCAAAATTTAATTTCTATGCAAATATATATATATGTACACACTAGTAGAAAGTTCCATGCACTAACATCCTAAGAAAGACATTCAAGCATGAAAGTGTTGAATTCTGAAGTAAAGATATAATGTAAATAAACTGAATAAAAGTCTCATATGTACAAGGATAAAATTAAATTAAAAACCCAAACTCGAAAAAAATTTATGAAAAAACATTATAGAGCTGAAAATTCCATACTAAAAAACAAAAAATTCTAAGACAAACTCAAATTTAGGAAAAACTAACTTTGTCTAATATATTTATCATAAATATTTAGTAATAAAAAAATCAAAAACCCAAAGTTTAGAAAAAGTTTACGGAAAAATCATCACAAGAAGGAAACTCACAATAACATCACAAATTAAAATTAATTTGACAATTTAACACCTAGTAGTATAAATGCCAATGTGGACTTTTCTCTATAGTTTTTTATTTTGAAGTGAAAATTAGTCTAAATATCATACCAGTATCAATAAAAAATACAATTGTCAATTCAAGAATTTCATGAAAAAGGGCTCAAAAATTTTCTACAAAATGGAAATATAATCATGACATCATATTTAAAAATGAATTTCACAATTCCATAAAAATTAATTTAAAAGTTATTTTTTTCTCTCCAAAGTTCATGTTTTTAACTAAGTCTATTTCTACGAATCTTGAAAATATGATTTTTTAATCGTGAGAGCAAACAGTCATCCAATATACCAAAATGGATTAAAAAATGTCTAGTTCACATAGTGGCCAACCCCCATTGAGATGCCCACTCAGTTCTTAACCTCAAATGTTCTAAACTATTAGAAAGAAAGCCCAAACAAAATTAAGTGTCTATATTTGGTACTTTAAACTTAAAAGGAATGATCAGATTGGATAACAAACCTGGAGACTTGGTATCCACAGCTTTGAATTATCATTCTCTTCAATTTCTTATAGTTGTTTCTCTATTAATTGGAACTTGCTCACATCTTCAATAGTTACTGTAGATTTTAGATTGTCTGTCTTTTCTTGTTCCACCAAATCATCCAAATTTGGAACTATCAGATCAGTCAAGGAAGATCCTATGTTTGCCCCTTGATACCTAGGGAGCAATTTGTTGAATTACCTATATTATGGGTGGGATGGATAGAACTAGTATTGAACAGGTAAAAAGTTCCTGAGATATCCCCTTTTGCGCAATGTGGCTTCGATTTACTAATAGTTGAACTTCAAGATTTGTCAGATCTTTCCTAGAATCAATTAAACTAGCTAACCAATTTTCTTTCACTGAGGCTGATAAAAGTTTCACCAATGTAACTATTTGGGCTTCTAATTCCTCACTTTATGAAACATTTGCTCTTGGTCTTCCTTATGCATGGATTTTAGTCGCTTGATTATGGCTAAGCTCTCGTTTTCCATAATCAATGGCTCAATCAATCCTAATACCTCTTAAAAGAACATGGAAACTTCTTTAGAAAAATTCTTGCACCCCAGGGACTGTGACTCTACCCCAAATTTGTGCCATACATGGGTGTATATATGTATGCAAATATGCTAATGAATGCAATAGTGATGTGATGCATGAAATGCAGGATATATGCAGAAACCTTATTACTAGTGAAAGTCTTACGTTGAAAAACTTTAAGCTTTTATTAAAGGTGAAAAAATTACCTCAATAAGAGCATATTCCTAGTACGCTTGCGCTAATAGTATGGCTCTTGAAGGGAACAAATCCATATGAATGGACCAATGATACCTCGAGCCTTATTAAAGCAATATGAAGACAATGGGGCTAGAGTCTTCTTTTATTAGGGATACTATGGGGCTTGTTCACCATTGCCTCATACCAATTGTGTTCACATGTTTAATGCCAATGAAATGATGCATGCAACATAAACATACAAAAAAAAAGAGGCAATAAAGGGTCAAAGAATATTGACAAAAATAAATTCCAAAAATTAATCTGATAATAGGCATTACAATTTCTCAAGGTTCACACAAAAGGCCATGAGCAATGTCACTTATCTACCATGGCCTAGGTTGGCACAAACAACATAACAGCATTTCCGAGTTAAAATCATCCTTACAAAGGCAGTATTGTATCTTTAGAGTCAATATCAAGGATTTAGACAATGAAGTTCATTCACCATCCAATGATTAGCTAACACTAAGCTGTCCATTGGATAGCATAATGGCATGCTTGGGTTAAATTCA
>JAQSVH010000002.1:5524614-5538364 GCA_029448705.1 Adansonia digitata
TGAATTTTAAGAATTACTCTGGAATGATGGAAAGGATTTTAGAAATGTACTAATATTTAATAAAAATAAAACCTATGATTACAATATATGAATTTTCCTTTTTCCATAAATTACTAAATCTAATGATGAAACCTCTTCATATGAATGAATGGTTTCCATTTAAAACTTTTAAGGTGAGGTGGACTTTTAAAATTACTCCTAAATGATGGAAAGGATTCTAGAAATTTATCAATATTTAAATAATAACAAAAATTAAATAAGATAAAATGAAAATTAAGACCTTTTAGGATCACATAAGACTAATTTGGTACTATCCTCTTAGATGTGCAATATGGGTGTTAATCTCTCCTCATACGTAAATGTCCTCCTGAACTTCTAGTACAAAGACTATGACCTATTCTTTTTAGGAGCATTCATTCAACTTAGGATTTCATTAATTGAATAGATTTCTTAAGATGACTAATCACATCTTGAATTAAAATGATTACTAACGATTTTATAATTTATGTTTAATTACTGAATTTGTATTTAGCACATTATAATAGTACTTTGCATTATTAGTAGTATATAATTACCTAATCCAATTAACTTTTAAGTCATATGCCAATGATATAATAAATGGGGCCCCCTAATTAATCATCAGAAGCTAACGGAAAGTTTAATTAACGCCCCCAATAAAGTTGCAGGGGAATGATTAGTTTGCGCTGCTCTAAAATGTGTTTGAATATTCAACGGAATGGAAGACCATCAAGTCTCTTTTAAGCTTACGAAAGTAAGGCAGTGGCAATACTTTTTTTAATCTCTCGATCAATATCTTTATTGCCGCTACCATTTGAAAATTGATATTTAAAGTGACTTCAAGCACTTATATACAAACCGCACGCTCAAGCCATCATTTATCAGGAAAAAAGAAACAAATAAATAAATGCCTATGATCTGTGCTCTCTGCAAATCTTAATGCATGCTTGACTTCATTTTTTATCGATTGAAGACCCGAAGTTTTGACAATTAATATTTCTTCTCCAATCTTTAACATAAACTATTTGATAAGTTGGTACCTTTGACAATGTTTAATATTCTCCTGGTAATGATTATATTAGCAGAATCAGTCTAATTGATGTGAGAGCTGAAAAAGATGACGAGATTTAAATAGTAATAATAACACAATATTAATATTTTTATTTGTAATTTTAATTTTTGTTATTAATATTTACTATAATTAATTGTGATAATATATTTTTTTATTTTTAAAGTGATGATAAATAAAAGATTAAAAATAGGTTGACAATTTAATCGATGGATAAAGAGATTTCTTTATATTAGTAAGCTACAGGGATTCCGTGGTAATAACGCGTTCAATGAGACAAGCTAGAAATTTCATTTCGAAGTCACTTTCAGAATCGTAATATCTTGCCATTAAAATTGTTCATGAGCTTTGGAATTGTTTGATTCAAGTGATTTTATGTACCATTTTGTAATGAGTTTCATTATCATCATTGGTCGAACACTTAAATAACTGGAAAAGAAGACTGCCTAAAGATGCTCTATTATATGTAAAAAGAAAAAAACGAGATAATTAATTATCCCAAAAAAAAAAAAGAAAAAGAAAAGGTAATACCAGAACTTGTTTATGCTTTACTGGTAGCTGCTAGGCGCATTATTTATGCTTACTTACAGGGACATACCAGAACTTATCGATGTCAATCCGCAATTTGTTGCTGCTTCTAATTAGTTATAATGGCTCTAAAAGTATGATCTATAAAGGGAAATGTCAAAAAGCATATTAACTGCAAATTAAATAGTATATGATCAGTTTATCAGTACTGCTTCAAATAATTGGCTTGTAGGCAATAATATATCTTAAGGATTTAAATTATGATCACAGCGTGATATTTCGATGATTATTTTATGATTTTAATTTTTTCAGACGTTCATATTAACTGCGATTCAGTGTAAATGATTAGTGGTCCATAGCAGTTATGACGAGTTTTATCACTTGTTTTGTAATAGTATATATTCCCATTTTCTTGTCATTTCCACTAATATTTCAGTGTCCTATTGAGCAAAGTTGTTTGAGCAAAGCAGTGAACAGAGTTCGGATTTTAGCTAATTCTTTAAAAAAATTAAGCAAGCAAGAAAAAGAGAATACCAAATAAATAAAAAAGAGAAGAAAAGAAAAGAAAAGAAAAGAAAAAAGAGAGAATTAGAGGCAAAGGAAAAAAGAAAGAGAAAGAAGAAAGATTCTTGTGTGTAGTCAATCAATTTTTCTGCATAAATTTCTAAACTACCTTTACACTCTTTATATTCCTCCACAGAAACCAACCAATATCTTTGCTAAAACAATGCTTATTCTCCTAACTTTTCACGCCTATAGAATTCCAGAGGCTGCTATTTATGGAAAATAAATTATGTGTTTTTCTGTTCTTGATTATATTACATTAAAAAAAAAAAAAAACTCAGATGGCGGTGATGATATTCTTCTACTGCTATTTTGAAACTAATTTAATATTGTAAGTTGTCTGCAGTTGATTCCTTTTACACCGGGACTGGAAGTGAAGTAAATCGCAAAACAGCTTTTACTTTACGGTTTCGATTCCTTACATCATCAATATTTAATAAAATTGATTCAGATAATATTTACTACCTCTGCAATCGCGATAAACATGATATGATCAAAAGTATATTTACGACCAACGTAAACAGAGTCCTTCTTCTCTAATGAATAAATGGACTAATGTTACTGGTAGCAGTTAATTGCAGTCATGCAAGCCATGAGTCTGCAGAAAAATCTGTTATCACATTGATTTTTACAGGGTTTTACTTCTCTCCACTCAGCAAGCACTGCAACAAACTGTTTGAAATTTCTATTATGAATTCTCTGTTCTCCGGATCTTAGGCAATATAAAAAGCATGCAATTCCTATTTATTTCTGGTTTAATTAACATGTCTTGTCAAGTAATAATAAAAATCAAAGACCAATTAAAAATCTGTGGCGTGTAATCTAAGGGGGGCAAAAACATCATGAGACCTCAAAATGAGATTTATATAATTATCAAACGAACACAAGAGTTTTAGCTAGTAAAACTAATATTTAGGTATCAAAGCCACTAAAATGGAAATTCTATTTGGCCCACTGCTTTTTCTGAAAACAACTATCCCACCCATGTTGTTGGGTAATATGCTGCAATTTTTTATGTGGGAGAATAGGACATAACTTCAAGTACCCAACCCACCCGAAACATTTATACAATTAAATATAGAGGAAAATTAATTGATATTGATATAAAATTATTTGAGTATTATACATTTTTAAAATTTTATATACGGTTGATATTTTAATAAATAAATTATGATACTATCTTTTATATGTATGTCAAAAATTTTTTATATCGATCAAATAATTATTTATTTTAAATTTACTATAAATTTTATTATGTAATCTTCATTACTAAATCATGAAACCCAATTATCGAATTAAACAAATATAATTCATGAAATATGTACATGACTATATATATATTAAGAATATTGATAAAACGGACAAAGGAAAAGAAAAAAACAAAGGTATCCTCTTCGGAGCCACATTTCCTTCTATGATTAGTTGACTCACTATATTTCACAAAATACAAAAAATTAGAGAGGTACAGGCAGAAAACATTGAACAGATGATCCTTTGATATAAATCCATGGAAGTTTTCATTAAATATATGAAAAAACAAAGAACGGTGAGTCATCTAGCAAAGACGTCTGTCTGGAAATATAATGTTGTCCCAACGACATTAATTTATAAATTTGAATTCAAACGAAGTCAGCCTACCCTTTGACCTGCCCTTAAAGTACTGAAGCGGCCGATGGCCACAGAAATGTTTGTCTTTGCTTTGCTTTTTTCTGCAGTTTTGGTTAGTTATACTACTCTAAGAAAGGAAACACCAAAAAAAAAAAAAAATTTGGCCAATATCCCATTATCAAAATTAGAAAAGAATAAACAAAAATAAATATCTGTTAATGACAAAAATAACAAATTCGCCGTGTTCCCTTATGAGCTCAGAGATGAAATCCCAGTGACATCGATCATTAATTATTAGATTTAAATAGTTATCACAATGTTAGTTTATAATTATTATTTTATTATTTTAATTCTCTCTACGTTGATATTCTTAATTTATTTATTTTGTAATTGATCACGATAATAATTATTAGGTTGCAATGCTATTAAAAATGCAACAGGCAATGGTATTTTAAATCTTGTTAATCACTTTAAAGTACGCTTTTCCTGGCACCATAAATACCCAGCCTAATCTTCTCGTAGTTGTGCAGGTTTTAACAATATTTTGAGCCATATTTGTCATAATCAGTCTTTATCAAACCTCTGAAAGATTCAATCTTTCCATTATAGAAGTTCTTCCCCCTTTTTAATCGCAAAATTATTTGTTTTCGTGTTTCCAGGGTAAATATAGCAGGTTATAAATAATTCAATATATACCCCGTTTTGATGCTCAGAACGGGAACATAAAATAGTTGCCCTTGCATATGTAATTTTTTTTTTTTTAACTATTCCCCAAGTTTCTTCCGACTAGCTTATTCATTTTAAAATTTAAATCCATCATCAGTCCCAGCTTCTGCAACCGTTCTACACTTTCTTTTTTTCTCTGCAGATTTGTCTCCTTTCTAATTTTTTCTTGCATAGCTAGGCAGCTTGGAGAGGCCACTTTCTTCCACAGCTCTTCGCATATTTGACGATGAAAGGTAAAATGGTCCATAAAAAATATGTGGGGTTATATTGAATTTTCCCTGTGTTAGTCTGTGGCTTGCTTTTGTTAGGATAAATACAGAGAGAGCAATCTCCACTTAGTTACTTCCTATGGTTTTGTTTCTTTATTATGTCCAATCTCCATTGCATATAGCCTTTACAATCTTTTCGTTTTTCCATTAATTCCAAACAGAATTTTAAATAGTTTTTTTTTCCTAACTATACATTAGTCATTTTGTCACCTTTTCCAGGGTTTAACATGAAACTTTCCATGTCTGCCTGCAAACAAGTACAACCCCGAGTGAATTTGGGGCTTAACCTGGAGCCTTTCTTCCGCAGGAAAGGTAAGGTGGTGTTCGTAATGGGGGCAACCGGTACCGGGAAGTCCCGTCTGGCAATTGACCTGGCCACCCGTTTTCCAGCTGAGATTGTAAATTCAGACAAAATGCAAGTTTATAAAGGCCTCGACGTGGTAACTAACAAAGTCACCGAAGAAGAGTGCCGTGGTGTCCCGCACCACTTGCTAGGCATAATAGAACCCAACTCGAATTTCACATCCATGGATTTTCGGCACCACGCATCACTTACTGTTGAATCTATACTTGCTGAAGGCCGCCTCCCAATCATCGCTGGCGGATCCAACTCGTACATCAAGGCATTGGTAAACGACGATCCTGAATTTAAGCTAAGGTACGACTGTTGCTTCCTATGGGTTGACGTGTCACTGCCCGTGCTACACTCATTTGTGTCCAAACGGGTTGATAAAATGGTGCAAGCAGGCTTGGTTGACGAGGTTAAACAAATGTTTAATCCAATGGCTGATTATTCCGGGGGGATTAGACGTGCAATTGGGGTCCCCGAGTTGGACCAATATTTCCGCGCTGAATCAATTCTCGATGCCAAAATTCGAGCTAGGTTGCTCGACACTGCCATTTTAAAAATCAAGGAAAATACATGTTTACTGGCTTGTCGCCAGTGGCAAAAGATCCTCCGCCTTTATAACCAATGGAACTGGAGAATGCACCGGATCGATGCCACGGAAGCATTCTTAAAGCTCGGCGACGAGGCTGACGAGGCCTGGGAGAGACTCGTGGCGGGACCAAGCACCATGATTGTGGGCCAATTCCTCTACGACAAAAATCATGCCGCCAACATCGTACCCTCCGCTCATGTGATGGCCGCCGCTGCCGCAGCCGCCACATCATCGATTCCCATCCCCGTTATAACGGCTGCCACTCGTTAAAGGTAGGATCCAACGAATCTGCCAATTGTAAATGATGATACCACGTGGCATCATGCCACATGGCACGCTGGCATCCTTCCTCTATATTTTTTTATCTAAAAAAATTTGTTTTCCAGTGATAAACATAAAACAAGGAAAAAAAAAAAAAAAGTAAAGTTCTAGGGCATAGAGACTGAATAAGTTATAACTTGTAGAGGTTGCTGTCGGGTCGTTTACTAAGGACACGTCGGGGCGGGGCCGTACAGATGGAAGCATTTTAAACATCCGTACAATGATTCTTGGTGTCCGTAATTGGTGGGGGGCGCCCACATCAATCGTGATACAGGAGGCTTCGTCCTAGTCTATGTGGCTCATGTAAATGTGTTTGTGAAAAGTCTAATAAGTTCTTGAATCTCAACTTTTTGTGTAGTGGTGTTTTGGTCTTTTCGTTGTGACATGACCTTTAAGTTTTTTCTTACTTTCTTACCAATGATAAGTTTAATCATACTTATGTATAAAATAGTTGGAATATCCAAAACTATTCATCATTTACAATTTACAACCCCACGATCGCTGTAATCAAAAGCCGTTCATTCCAGCTCGGACGATTTGGAACTTGGCCTTGGAAATCCAGGACCCCTACATCCAAAAAGCCACCCCTGATTTGATTGGAGAGAATATATTCCTTCGGATTGACATTAGAAGATTGACATTAGAAGGATATCAACGGCTGTGATTGAACATTTTTCAGGGGATCTTAGAAAAGTTGCATATGGTGGGGGTCAATGGACAAGTCCTTGTTACCTTGTCTTATCCTCCTCAACGCTGTACGTATATGATTCTAACCCATAAAATATGGTGCTTTGTGCCCACTTACAAATTACCTCCACCTCTAATTACACTACCATTAAAAGATTATTAAGTTTTTTTTATTATACTAATTTATTATTTTTGAAATACATCTTAAGAGATATATGGTATTTGTTAATCTTATAATTTTTATCGTAAAATTTAAAACCTCCATAAAAGTGTATTAAATACTTTTCCTCCATATCTTGTTGTTTAGCAAACAATAATGAATTAAAACTAATTAAAACTTTATTTCATGTATAGCTTTCATATAATAATCGTTCTCATAAATTTAAGAATAAAAAATGGATTTTTACTCATTATATCAACGGTGAAGTCCTTTAGTTTTAGAAGTGAATTTTGATAATTGATATGCATTCGATAAGTATATGTTTAAAAATAATTAATTATTCAATCATTCAATGGATACGTGATAATTATATAAATTACTCCTTAAAAAAAACCTAGTAATGTATAAAAAGATAATCCAAAAATTATTTATATATATTACTTTACATTAACAATAGACGTTAATTAACATTTTTTAAAATATAAAATCTATCGAACAACCCACATGAAAAGAAAAAGACATTTTTGTTTACAGGTGGTCAAAATCATCTTTATCAAAAGAGTAAGGAGAAACAAATGATGGGGTAGGGGCCAACTTTTGCTTTGCATCCTTCATTGCAAAAGGGAAAATTAATAATTTTCTAAAGCTTCCATGAGGTGTCATTCTTTTCTTTTTGTTCTGTTGTCAAAGAGGTAAGGAAGCCCACGATAGTTATCGACATCATGTTTGTGCAAGTATCACTCGTGTCAATGTTAAATTAATTTAATTTTATATGTTTTTATTTCACAAATTTTTATATAATTATATTTTTTAATTCAATCATTATATTCTATACTTTATTTATATAAATCATATATGTTAAATTTTGAATAAATTAAAAAAAGACTAAGTGATAAGTTTGTTACTATATTATAATTGAATATTAAAATTTAGCATTATACTTTAGTATGATTAATATTTATTATTGAACTTGTGAGATTAAGAGTAAATCTGTCACTATACTTTAAATAAATATTGAATTTTGTCACTTTCTTTTTGTTTGATTAAATTTTACTCCTAAATTTTTATTTTTATTGAATTTTCCTATTCAATATTAATTATGATTTTTAAGATAAAATTTAATAAAAGATAATATTTTCTCAAATATTTTATTTAATGACTAACAATAATAAGTTAATTAATAAAAAAACAAAACTTAAAAACTTAAAATAGGAGTTTATTTTAAAAAATTAACTTAATTTTTTTCTGATATTTTTATTTTTTTAAATCTTACATTTGTAAAATAAAAATTTTATGCTAATTTTTTAATTTTTAATATTTTTATAAGTTATTTGTTGTTTTTAATTATTAAAATGAAACATCTAAAGGCAATTTTTTGTTGACATTTATCTTCAAATTATTTAAAATCAATGTTAATTGGAAAAATTCAATAAAAAATCAAAGTTAGTAGCAAAGTTTAATAAAAATCAAAGTTTAGTTACAAAATTCAATCAAATAAAAATAGAGTGACAAATTTGCCCATAATATCAAAGTACAATGACAAATATCAATCAAAATAAAGTATAGTAACAAATTTGAATATTAACCCACAGTATAACAGCAAATTTGACTTTTAACTCAATTAAAATATCTAACTACTTTTTTATATAAAAAAATCAACTGTTAAATATATATAAAAGGATCATATTTTCATTTGATATAATATAGATATTGAATTGATTTGAAATTTTACACACATATTGTTAAATCCAATGGTCAGTTCATTAAAATAGCAATAATACATAAAATTATAAAAATATGTAAAACCAATTAATTTTAAACCAATAGAAATTGATCCTCCATATATATATATATAAAATATTAATATAAGTAATATGATACATAGCAATTTTATATGCAAAGTATGATTTACTTACATTGCTATAAAATTAATTTAGATATATGAGGAGTAACATGAAATCTAAAAGGAGCATATTATTGAGAACAATATTGGTATTATAAATTTTTAAGATAACACTATTTCCTTTTCATTTCTACTAGTAAAAAAAAGTAAAATTGTTGATTTTTAATGAAGTTTAGGATAATAAGGAGAGAAAGAAATAGCAAGCTTTGATGCGATAATTGGTATTAGGGTAAAATTACATGATTGATCACCTAATTTAGTTTTTTTTTTTTTAGGTGCTTAAACTGTGATGCCTATAATGTTTTTTTTATAAGAATTCTAAGGTGTGGATAAAATTAATCTACAATTTTCCTCTCATGGTAGGGATTAATATAAGTTTTATCTTAATTGTTACTAGAGATTATTATAAGTTTTATCTTGATGTTATCTATTTTATCTCTTCTACTATGTTTTCTCTATAAATACATAACATACTCCTCTTTAGAAATCAAGTGAGTGAGATTTTTCTTTACATTTTTAAAACTTTTTCTTCATTTTTTTTGTAAAACTTTAATATCATATCAGAGCCAAGCCTTAGTAACTCTATTTCTTCTTCAACCCGTGTTAATTATTCACCTTCTAGTACAAACACCTCTCTTTGCATTATAATCTTCCACTTTTATCGACTTTCACCATCTTGTCCCCTTGTGCCTTGATAGAAACAACTTTCTTATTTGGCGATCACAACTTTTAATTATTAGAAGGCATAACTTAAACACTTACATTTATTAAACTGTACATGTATCTTTCAAACAATCTCGAATGCAATTTCTTCAACTATCAATCCAATCGCTAATTAGACAAAATCAACTACTTCTTTGTCAGATTCTTTCATCCCTTTGGAACCTATAATTGCTAAAGTTTTTGATGTTATAAGTTCATATGGTCTTTAGTCTTTTTCAAAACTTTTCTTTGCCAATCAATTTAGAAATTGCCTCTTGCAACTAAAATTAGAATCGTAAACCACCAACAAGTGTAACCTATCCATTTTTGATTACCTCCAAAAAACATAGTCCATTACAAACAACCTTGCCATAGCTAGCAACTAGTTTTTTGATCAAGACATATTACATCATATCCTTGTAGGACTAAAACTCGAATATGATCCCTTAGTTATCTTTGTATCCACATGTCCTGACCCTATTACTATTAATGATCTGGCCATGTTTTTAAGTGTTTGAAATACTTCATAATAGATGTTCTTTTCATCACCTTAGAAAAGTTTAAAAGCATTCAAAATACCAAGTCATAGGTCCTTAGAGGCTCATTACAAGGCTCATAATGTCATAAAAATTAATTCAAGCTTGATTTATAAGTTCCTTTTAATTTTAACTTTATTTTTATGTTTAAAAAAAAGAGAACATTTTTCTAAATGATTTGCCTTTCAAAAATCCAATGGTTTTTCAACCAATTCGCATATATTTCATTTTCAAGCTTTTTCTTGAAAATTTTTTAAAAAATTTCCAATCTTGTCTTTTGTGTATAAAGTTTTAGGACAAGTAATCATATTACAGAAATCTATAATTAAAATAATTAAAATGCTGCGAAAAAGAATCATAAAGATAAAGCCAAGACTCCTTAAACCAGATTGTCTTGCAAGATTTTGATTAATTTTTAAAATAATAACCTAATGTATGAATCGAAGATTTGAACATACCTTAATCTTGAAAAGTCTTTTAGCAATTCCATGACCCCAAGAGCATGTGTATAAAAGCCTATTGTCATAAATGAAAGCTATCCAAACATTCAGCCTCTACTGGTTATCAAAACAAGTGACTCAAAAAACCTTCAATAAGAAAGAGACTTTATTATTGGAAACCATGCTAGCGGCTTGGGTTTCAATAAACCTTCTCTTCTACTTAGAAGACCTTGATTCAACAATCAAAACAGGATGAATAAAACAAATATTCCCTAAGAACACCAAGATTGTGTAATGCCCTTTAAAAAATCTAGGCAAAAACATAAATAAGGTTTTCTAATTCTTCTTAGCCGATTTCTTAAGTTTTCCTTATGGTATATGGGACAGCAAACATGGACTAATATATCTATAGTTTAAATGATAAATTATAATTTTGCCTCTGGCCTTTGTGGATATTAAAATTAGGCCTAAGTACTTTTATTAGATATATTAGCCTAGTGTCATTTTAATTTCAACTAATCACCCTTATATGTTTGACCCATTAGGCCCTTATCATGTTAGCAATATATATAAAATACCCAATTAAGAATCTTTACATTTATAGACCAAGGTTAGCATCTAGTAGCGCATCATGGCCACCCAACATGCAGGGAGTGTCAATGTGGTTTTGACAAGCCCTTCCGTGTTTAATATCTCAGTGTAATAAATATTCTTTCATCATATATCCCAGAATTAGTAAGAGTGTGGTTTGGCGTCTACACTTAGCCCATTCCATATTAGTATGCAACCCTTATCTATTAACTCCAAAATTAGTATTGCCTTGGCCAAGGTCTTTAAGTTAATAAAATCAGGTACATGTAAGATATGTCCTTTTTATAGCACGTGAGTTGATGAATCCTGTATGGATCACTCATTCACCTACCATATGCTCATGTCATACCCAAAGCCACCGTACTATTAGCATTCATCTATTATGGACCCATTTGTGATAAAATTAAATCATGACACTCTACATGTAAGATGACTTATGGTTACAAATCTAAGGATTACTTACACTACTAACACATGAAAGTATTTTTAGAGATACTTGAGAGAAATACTAAATAGAACTCTCATCACGGGTCATGTTCAGTGAATTAAGCACCCATATAATGTCAACTGTTATCTCTATACTTCAATTTATAAGATTAGTTGCTTACATCATATACGTGAAAGCTTACATATGCTAGTCTTTATGTAATGTCACCTTTTTAATTATATGTTGACGAAGAATGGTTTTAGAAACACGATTTTGATGCACAGTGTTATATCCCTTCATCGCCTAGTCAGCAAGTGTGATCCCTTTACGGGATAAGCATCTGGAAGTGGTTGGATAACCTCCATCTCTACATTACAAGATAAGTTTGATTACTATATTACTTCTACTCACCCAGGGTTTTAGATCAAGTAGAACTCCTATAAGGCCTATAAAAAGAGGCAGCATCAACATTTTTGACGTATGAGCAACGAAGATTCCTTTATCCTCTTTTTATTCTTTATAATATTCCTTATTGGCTTAAGCATCAGAATGTTTCCCTAAAGTCCAAACTCCAGCCTTTCTCATCTTTGTTATTTTATAGGATTCTCCCTCAATATCTTCATTGTTGCATCAACAATTGGCACCGTATGTGGGAATAAAAAATTCTCACGGCTTAGGAAGAATCATGATATTTTCATCAATTCAAAATAAAGCCTATGGCGACTTAAACGACTGACTCTGCTCCTATCACTCCAACTTCTTCTATGATGAATCAAGCACCTGTTGGGTCCTAGCCTGACTCTATGACACCTTGTTCTACGATAATAAAGAGGCTCCTTTCTATAGTTGTAACCACAGTACCCACACCACTTAATTTCTTGTATGTCTTTTCTTATTTTCAGACACCTTTTACACTAAATCATTGGCCTCAACCACTGAACTACTTCCAGAATCTCTTGACCTCTCAGTCGCCCTTATTGCAATAAAAGTTCACTGTGCCTAACTTGAATATTTATGCGTCAGGAGCTCATCATCACCTAGCACTGTTGTTATTGGAACAACCATCCTTAATATGTCCAGTATCAACCTGCCAACCATCAATCTGATGAACCTACCTATAGCAATAACGCCGCCTGGTTCCTAGATCGATTTCATGGTCATTATTTTGCCTAGTTCTAAGCATTGGCCGGCCAGATGGTGACCTAATAGGCCCTCTTTCAACAGCAGCATCAGAAAGAATTAACGGCCTAATGAGCCATTATGCAACAGCAATAGCAATAAATTAATCGACTTTTGCAAGCACAGTTTGATCGACAAAATCAGTTACCTAGCAGATCTAACACTAGGAATCGTAGCCCAAGTGTTAAGAGCCACAACATAAACATTAGAAACCAATAGATAGATCGAGAAAGTGACGAGAACCAAGGAAGTTCATATTCTACACCCGATTATGATTCATACAAGAAGTAGGAAGATAGAAGTCATCAACCCTAAGATTCTCTACTGGCTGATCAAGTGGCAGCCCTTCATCAAGAAGTTAAAAACCTGAAACAATCTAAGAAAGATGATTGTGAGTGGTTGGAAACTGAGCATAATCCTCTGTCATTGGTCGTTCTTCAAGTATCAATTCCCAAAAAAGATCAAGCTCTTGTCAGACACTTATGATGGCAAAGTAGAACCGACGGATTATTTAAATCACTTTCGGGCATTTCATAATCTTCGAGATTTACCCAATACTATTCAATGGAGGATTTTCCTGACTACCTTAAGAGGGCTTGCCCGAACTTAGTAGTATTCCTTGAAACTAGGGTCTATCACAAACTTTGATCAGTTAGGTCAATAACTTTTAGCCCATTTTAGTAGCTATAAAATGGCAGCCAAAGCAATAGCCAGCCTACTAGCTATTAAGCAAAACCCATATGAAACTCTTTGAAAATATGTTAAGCATTTTAATGTAGCTATGTTGGAAGTTAAATATCTTAATTATGAATAGACCATCTAAATGTTTATCTCAGAGGTATGCCATTAGCATTTAAAGTATGCCTTGATGGATGCCCAGCCAGTGAAGCTATATCAGTTTTATGAGAAAGTGCAAAAGTACGTTGATGTCGAAGATATTGAGATTGTGAATCACAAATTCAAACCCCCAACCGAGATTGGTAGGGAGATCATTTTGGACAAAACTTGAAAAGAAGAGAATAGTTTTCCCAAAAAAAATAAATGGATAGCCGCTAGGATTGTAAGTCAGGATCAACAGCGA
>JAQSVH010000002.1:5561282-5579744 GCA_029448705.1 Adansonia digitata
CAATCAATTTTGAAATCTGAGGTATGGAATTCTACCAATTTGAAAGCCAAACTTTGGCATATAGTTGACTTTTGGTAGTTGACTTTGGTTACAATTGGCTTTTGACTTTTTGTTGACTTTTTTATTTGACCGTTAAATCGAAGCCTTTTTCTAATTCTAATGTCTTCAATAATCACCTTATTTTTCTCATAAGATATAAAACTAGCCAACTTATCATACTCCAATTTTTGTGACCCAGGTCTAGGTTTTCCAGATTTGGCACTTTCCTTAAAAATTGGTTAATTAAGTCCAAAATGCCTTTTCTTATCACTGAACTCTTGGAATCATTCACGTTATGTTTCAATTCTTGTCATATTTTGCATAATTTGTTATAATATTCAATTTAGACAAAAATTGAATGTTTGTTTTGTGTTTACATTAATTTTGGCATGTAGAAATTTATATAAATTTTTACAGTTAATAATTTATTTTATATAAATTTGGATATCTCATGTATTTGAGTCGTATTCATGTTATTTTTTGTGGCTTAACATGTTTTGGTTATTTTTCATATTATTTCATGTCATGTCCTAGTTCATCCAATATTTTATACAATTTATCATAGTAATTCAATTTTAATTCTAAATTCATTTATTTAAGGATTTGATAATTGCATCTACCACACATAATACAAAAATTATGTTCAAAAGTTTAATTTGTTTTTTGGATGTATAGCAAGGGTATATTCTAGTTATAGATAAAAGTAGGAGAAAGCATGGGAGATATGAACCGTAAACTAAGCCAAATCAACGTATAATTAGAAAAAAAGATGTCAACAATAGTACAATGATACAAAAAAAAAAAAAGGAGAATCTCAATTAACAACTAAAAATTCTTCCATGAACTTTCTCCTAGACTCTATTTCCTAATTTGAATGATCAAGATGAAGTAAATATCGAGAAATCAACCTTTGAAAAATCGGATTGGTTAATAATAATTAAAAACCAATCAACTTTCTTTCAGTACGAATGCATATCATATTCACTTAATTCAAAACTTCTACAATCTTTTCACCATTCATAGACTATTTGTTTGTGAATTTTATATACTTCATGCATTTCACTTAAAATCAATGCATTAAATATAAATTTTAAAAAATGTTTGCTTAAATTTTATGTTCAAGTAGCAATTATTCTACCAAGTAAACGCATCAAAGTTTTGTTCAATTGGTTTAGTGAATGGTTGGTGAATAATTTCTTGACTCAAACAATAAGGTTCAAATCCCTCTTTCTCAAAATATAAAATAAAAAGTAAAGAAAAAAAGATTTTCAGACACCCACCACAATAAGATAATTTAATTAATTAAACTAGTGTCATTTAGTTTGCGGCATCAAACCCAATCAAATACTTAATAATAGTACAAATACATATAAAGTTGATCTTCCCAACAATTATATAAGCAATTAAAAGTATTAAATCTAAAAAATTTATAAAATTAATTAAAATATTTTACTAAATCTCATTTCTTTTTCTTTTGTGAATAAAAAAAATGAAATAAACTCTTTCCTCCTAAAGCATAAGGGAAAAAAGGAAAAAAAAAAGGATAAATGTAATAAGAACAAAAAAATATTAGCTACTCGGTCATCCGAAATGGAATTAACAGCTGGAATTTTAAAAGTAAGAATACAAGATAATATTGGTCTTCCTAGTTCCTTTCATGACCTATTATTATCCATACTTATCCCCTCAACATGATTCGGGAAAATAAATGCAATCAAAGGGATTTTCCTTAAATATCGGTAATTAATCTCTTTGATTAATTCCAGCAATAAATTTGTCAGTATTAATTAATTAATTATACTGCTATAAATATCCAAAATCAATCAAAAAGCCTAGTAGAAAAAAAAAAAAAAACTTATTCACAAGTTATTTATTTTTCGGGTACTTTGAGGTTTTGTTGGTTGGCACATCGGAGAAGGTAGAAAGATGAGTGCACAAACTGATAACTACCCATCAAAGATCACTGTTTATGTTGTAGTATGTTGGATTCTTGCAGCTTTTGGTGGCCTTATGTTTGGTTACGACATTGGAATATCAGGTTTAAATGTTTCTTTTATAATATATATACATATATATATATATCCAATTTGCAATTTGATGGATTAATTCTTCTTTGTACTTTTACATAGAAGTAGTTGTTAAATTATATGTTAGTTGTGGAGAAATATTTATGTCACCTACGTTACATGAGGTAATCATGATTTTTCTAATGCTTCCTAGCCAATAGTTTCACTTTTACTTTTGCTTTTGTTTTTTTTTTTTTAATATTTTCTATATATAAGATAAGATAAAAATATTACGACTAATTTAGAATCCCAGTCCAAATCTGTTCTCACCGTTCTCATTAGTAGATCTAAGCTTAAATGACTTCTTCGTTAAATATGTGATCTTCACAAGTGGATCCCACATAATAAGGAACATTACCAGAAAAGAAGAAAAAATTAGTTGAATTTTAATTTTGATTTTCTTTTTTTTCCCCTTTTAGTGGTTTCAAATTCAAATGTTCTTCTTGAAAATAGTAGAAAACGGTTGTAGGAATTTATGGATGATTGCCAAGTTTTTCTTCGATCGATAATATTGTATTGTACAATTTGAATTAGAAAAGAATTTATGGATAATAGGTAATGTGCTTTCTAGTAAATTGCTGTTAAGTTGGGATCAAATTCTATCCATAAATTTTCATGAAAGTTTTCTTTGAAAGTTGGATAACGTTATTTTGATTCTATAAAATTTGTATAAAATACAGGAGGGGTGACAGCCATGGACGACTTTTTGATTAAGTTCTTTCCCAAAGTCCATGAAAGAAAGATGCATGCTAAGGAGAACAATTATTGCAAATATGATGATCACTATCTTCAGCTTTTCACGTCTTCACTGTACTTAGCTGCTCTTGTTTCAAGCTTTGCTGCATCAAAGGTTTGCACCAAATTTGGACGAAAGCCTACAATTCTAGCGGCTTCTACATTTTTCCTTGCGGGAGCTGCCTTAAGTGCCGCTGCTCGGGACATCTGGATGCTGATTATTGGGAGGATGCTCCTTGGCATTGGCGTTGGCTTTGGCAATGAGGCATCATTAATACAATTACCACTGAAATTCTTTCAAGTTCATTTCTTCCTTTATTTATAATGTTCAATTGCTCAGTGACCCTTGTAACTAATTTTGCAGGCTGTTCCATTGTTCCTGTCAGAGATAGCCCCAGTCCAGCATCGTGGAGCTGTGAACATTCTCTTTCAACTATTTGTAACAATAGGGATATTATGTGCAAATCTGGTGAACTATCGCACATCAAATATGCACCCTTATGGATGGAGAGTGTCGTTGGGGCTTGCAGGCGTACCAGCCGCCATATTGTTCATAGGTTCTTTAATTATCACTGAAACACCAGCGAGCCTGGTCGAGCGTGGAAAGGAGTCAGCGGGACATAAGACACTGAAAAAGATTAGGGGTGTCGAAGAAGTTGATTCCGAGTTCGAGCAGATTATGAGAGCTAGTAAAATTGCCCAGGAAGTGAGGCATCCTTACAAGAAACTCATGAAGCGCTGCAGCATGCCCCCTCTGATTATAGGCATCATGCTTCAAGTTTTTCAGCAGTTTACAGGAATCAATGCCATCATGTTTTATGCTCCTGTCTTGTTTCAAACTGTTGGATTCAAGAGTGATGCTTCGCTGTTGTCCGCCGTGATTACTGGAACCGTAAATGTTCTAAGTACTCTGGTTTCGGTCTATGCAGTGGATAAGATTGGTAGGAGGAAACTGCTTCTTCAAGCCTGTTTTCAGATGTTTATATGCCAGGTATGTACCAGTTTTAACAAATTAAAGGTCAAGATTTACAAAAAATTTTTGTAGAATTTTACACTTCAGTATCTCCCCATTCTTCCATGTTGAGTCCTCATAGCACATTGTTTGACGCAGACTGCAATTGGAGCAATTCTTCTTGTTCACTTACACTCCACAGATACACTAACAAAAACCCAAGCAGCTATTGTTGTGACACTGGTGTGTTTTTTTGTTATGGCCTTTGCTTGGTCATGGGGTCCTCTTGGTTGGCTCATACCGAGTGAAACATTCCCTCTGGAGACGAGAACAGCTGGATTTGCATTTGCAGTTAGCTCCAACATGCTATTCACCTTCATCATAGCTCAAGCATTCTTGTCAATGATGTGTCATTTGCGTGCCTTCATATTCTTCTTCTTTGCTGCCTGGATATTTGCCATGGGAATATTTGTGGTGTTCTTGTTACCGGAGACAAAAAATGTGCCCATTGATTCCATGGTTGATAGAGTCTGGAGTCAACACCCTGTCTGGAAAAGGTTCATGGTTGATGAAGAAAATGGAAGCAGGAGCTCAAAACCAACGATGGTATAATGGCACGAGGGTAGTGAAGTTACTATCGTTATTCTTATTTATGTTGGTTTATCTTTTGTACATTTGCTTGACTTTGATAGGCCAAGTGAATTGCTTGCATGGATTTAACAATTTGAATACTGGAATTATTTTCAATTATTGCTCGTATGGAACTTTATTTCATCAACTACTACTCTTCTTAGTTATTATGAATTCAATACAATGGTAAAACCCAAAAAAGAGGGGCACTTTAGCAGGCTTTCTTCCACAAAGGAGCTACTCAGTAATATATTGATTATACAACTATTAGAGTATTCCTTGAGATTTAAGTATACTAAAGATTCCAGAAACGGTCCCCCAAAGACCATCACAGAACAATCAAATTAAAATTGTTCAACGAAAACCTGACACAAAAACTGCAAAAGCAGCCATTGCTAAACCAAGCTTACTAAAACTCCCAATGGAAGCTTTCACATGGATAGCGTTGCTTGGCAACGGTGCAGTAACACCCACTGAAGCTGAAGGAGGGCTCAGTCCAGAGGGAGCTAAGGTTGGAGCTGTCGCAGACGTGCGAAGCACGTTGATGTCAACTTTCTGTCCAGCTTGGCAGTGCCCCGGAACGCCACAGAAAAAAAAGTGGTGACCTTTGGTAGTTATATTAATAGAGTCATTGCCAGTGGTATAGGTAGCCAAAGGGGCTGAGGTGTTGCAGGCCTTGTACATCGGATGGGTTACTCGCATCACATTGTGAAACTGAGCATTGTACTCGAAAACTGTTTGCCATTATAACATTGGTATCATTGGATGAAGGAACATAATATGTGACAACAAGAAGATGTTTATAAAACTGTGCTAAAATCTTAAGCAGCCAAAGGATATATTAACTGATGCAAGTGGAATTAGCCTATGTAAATTATTCTAGAGAGCGCAGCCCCCATTGTTGTTGAATCTTAGGGTATCCAATTATATTTTGACAAGTATGCTGAAAAGGGACAATTCATTATTGTATATAATTAAGCATGAACATACAGCTAGGCACCCAGCTTTTTCCATCAATAAAGTCGAACATGATAATAAAGCTGCCACATCCTTTTCATTTCTATAAGATGCTATTTTTACTAGCTCCTAGGCAAAAACAATTTTAGGATTATTAGTACTCGTATATACCTATATATCAGAAAAATTACAAACTATTTTCTAAATTTTGATTGAAATATACTGTGTATTCTATGTTTCTATCATGCAAAAGAATGTATCTGATAGTTATCTAAAACACAATAAAAAGAGTATCTAAGTTTGAAATTTCGTACTAGACGAAAAGAAAAAATAAAAGATAATTTTAAATTAATTTTGTAGTTTTTAGGCAAACATTGAATGGATGGATTTGATACCCTAACAGACATCCCGAACTTTGCCAAGTTTTCAGGGTGAATTGAAAGCTATAATGATTTATGAGAGAGGCAATGCTAAAGTGGGTTTTGGAGGGAATAATGTGGGTTGCGGGACCACATTTGTACGTTGGACACCAACAAGTTGTTGGATGTTGGTACCGGTTGTGACGATTGAAAACATTGTATGCTTGTTTGTCAAGCGTCTTGTTAGATTCCTGGAGTCTTTCATTCCATGCCGATGCTCTGTATTCAACAACAAAAGTTTCTTTCTAAGTCCTTCCGAGTTGGGACAATGGTCGAACAGGACACAAACAGGAACAGCCAGGGGGAAAGATCAGGTCTTAGATGGTAACCTAAAGCCAAAACAAGGAAATAAACATATCCTAGGCATTGCCTGTATGTGCCTGTAAATATCACAGGGAACATTGATCAGACAAATATATATCTATGTATATCAGGGAAAGATTTTTTTAGGAAATTAATTGCTTGGAATTTCAGTCCCGGAAAAGTGGAATATCCCGCACCAGCTTTAACACAAAATAATTGCAACAGGTGGACCATAATGTTAATGAAGAAAACAAAGGTGAAAACTAGTTTTAAAGATCAAAGCTACCCGGCCAGTAGAGGAAGAGTAGACCCAGAAAAGTATAATATTAGCTAGGAGGGAACCCAATTCCAATTAGAGATGAATAGTGAAGAAAAAAAATTAAGCTAAATATTGAATGATCACCGATAATACTAGCAAAGACTAACTAGAAAGCACAGCAACTTAATGGAAACTTACAAATAATGTCACCAACTTGGAAGTTCTTAGTAGCAGCCCACTGCTTGTAGTCAATATTGCCAGTGGCAGTCCAACCAGCAGAGTCTCCAACCTTGTATACAGCTGCATGGGACAACTGCAGCAAGGCAGCCATCACTATCAGAAAAACCTGAGCCACAATTCTCTCTGCAAAACCCATGGTAAACTGGCAATTGACTAGTTGTGTTCTATGCCCGTAAACAAGGAGAAGAGGTATTTTTTTTTTCTCGGCAGGGTAGGAAAGGGACTCTTTCTCTTGAGGTGTTTATAAATCTTTTGCACTGACTTTTGTTTGGTCGTTAGGGCCTCTTAAATTTTCAGTTACTTTTGGGAGTATGGTCCTCTGACTTTCTGATATTTATGATAATAGACACCTTTTATTGCAAGTTGACACAGGATTCATACTCTTTATCTTTATTATTACGAGATTGAGAGACCAAACTAACAAACTCAAATAGCTATGGAGTAGAACAAGGGAGTACCAAATTTGATATTAATGTTCCTTCTATTTTCTATTACATATAGGCATAGCATAGGAGTAACGGGAAAGTTTCTTACAGTCTCCATCTAACTCCCTTGTCACAATATTATTGAAACCTGCCTATATTTATTGGCATGTAGATATTATTGAATCTGAAAGAGTGAAACATTGACAACATAAGAAATAGTATTCAGACTGCTGTTCTTTGCAGATCTTTTCCTCCTATTTTTTTAGGGCAGATGGGCATCAGCTACAAAGACATTCACCTATCACCTTTACTGTCTAGTACCGTTGATGATGCTTCGTTACATGTTATAAAAGGAATGTAGTAGTGCTTTTGTACTATCTTAATTTGAAGAACTACAGAAATATGTCCGAAATGAAAAGGAAAAAAAAGAAGGGGGGGGGGGAGGGAGGTATATTAGCATTTTATTTGTCAATAATTTCCTAGAACGGGCAGCATGGTTTATAACAAAGTAGATCGATCGGTCAAATCAATTCAATCAAAAATCAAAAAATTATAAAGTTGAATTTTATATAGACAATCAAAATCGGATTCTAGTTAAACATACCTAAAAGCAATTCAACAGATACAAAATTGGTTAAAAATTATTTTTTTATTTTTTAATTGTTTTTTGTACCAATAAGATTTGAACTCATAGTCTTCACTATACTAAAAATTACACCACTAAATTAAATATATATTTTTTTATTAATTAATTAATATATTTAATATTTAATATTTAATTAATACAAATATTATTTTAAAATATTTAAATAATTATTTAAAATGAATTGATCAATTCAATCCACTAAATCAAAAATTAAAAACATAATCTTTTGCTGGTTTTCTTTAAACTACGATGGGTAGTAAAATAATTATCGGCTGTCTTGTCATTCTTTTTATTTTCTTTCAATCATGCACTTTTAGTTCCCCTGCTGAGATTACATCTAGAAGAAACGGACAAGATCTCAACAAACTACTAATCAATTAAATTAAGAAAGCATTAGTGGGAGGAGAGAAATGAAAGGTAAAGGACACTTGATTCTTGATTAAAACTTGAAAAAATAGCAACACTGAAGAAGAAACAAATTCTATAATCTGCAATATGAGCGGTTGTTGCCACCCCCATTCTAGCTGTTCGCATAATCAATTATTATTTAATATTGTTTTTAATTTGAAGGCAATGCTTGAAACGCTTGGAAGGAAAGAATGGCTGGAGGCTGTTGGGGTGAGTTGTAGAAATGCAGATACAATGTTTATACTCGACAAGGAATGAGAGGCTAACATGATGGCACATTGCCACTACATATATTGTTTTTCTTTACAGGTAAATACTATTATAGCATGGTATTCCCAAATTCAAGTATAAAACTTCATTTCTTACCATGTTTTTTTCGATCCTTTCATCTAAGAAGGGGCAAAAATGTATAAGAAGACAACTATTTAGCTTGCTACGTTTTATCATAAAAGATAAATGAAAGTTATCCCCTTCAATTGAAGAGGATAACTTTCCGATCAGAAAGCAATTGCAAGTCATGTGGTAACTAATTTTTTTATTTAAACAAAATTAAAATATTTTAAATATTCGTATTGTGTTTGTATTATTTTTGTATTATAATTGAATTTTACATATTACATATGTATAAAAATTTTCATATGTTAATAAGTAATATTATATAGATTTGATACGTTTGTGATTTGTGTTGTGTTAATGTTTTTTTTAGCATTATATTTATCTTGTTATTTTTTTCATGTTGTATCTAAAACTGTAAAGCCTAATTATCATTATTGAAATAACTCTCAATTTATTGTCAAATTTATAAATTTTGACAAGTTAGTTTGTTCCCGTCGTTGTCATATTATTTTTTTCGTGTCATGTCATATTGTAGTTTTTTCCTATCATGTTCATGTCTGACGTTATTTAAATATTTCTTAATTTTATGTCACGTGTCATATAATTGTTGGCTCTTTATTTTTTTGAAAAATAAATTCATATTGATTTTTTATTTTTATATTATTGAATAGAAGATTATTGTATGATAAATTATCGATAAAAAATAAAATATTGACTAATGATATAAGATGGGCTAATATAAGTAAATTTTTTTATATTAATGTGTTGAAGCAAAAGAAAAGAAAAAAAATATTTATTATGATTAAATGGTAAAGAAATTAAATAACGTTATGAATTACGAGTTATTGTCTGATAATTATTTGGTTTGTATTTTTTTATTTTTTAATATGAATATAAATGATGGGTATCAAAATAATCTAATTAATTAAATTTAGATACCTATCCTTTTTTATTATAATGTATGTATAATGAGCTAGATTCATGTTGTGTTGTGTTATTTTATGCACACTTTAAAAGTTATTCTCAAGTTGGGATATTTTATATAGTTTATCATAATAGTTCATTTTTAACTCTATATTTGTGTTATTTTTTATGTCATAATTGCATTTAAGGTATTATTAACGACAATAAATCAAAGCAATGAGAGAATGCAAAAACTAGTGCTATTTTATGTTTACCTTTTGGATTTGAAATGATAAAATGCAGTAATTAATTATCACTATTCTTATCTGCAATGTTGGAATTTTATTGTAATTTAGCAATAAATTAGCATCAGGATATTAGAAATTAATTGTAATTTCTATTTGAACTGTAAAAAATTATTCATGATATTATAGTGACTTTTTATTAGCATTATTCATAAGCTTTTTTTGTTTTAAATCTTCACTGTTGTTGTTAAATATCAACCTTAATTGTTGATCTTTTTTTTACTTTCGGCCTTCATTGTTAAATCCGCCTAGACTTAATCTGTTTATCTTTAAAATCATGTTAGAAATACCTGAATCCATTATTTCAATTAATGTTATTGATTTAAAGAATCCAATCACAGGAAGAGGGTTAGATGGATTTAATCAGTAACATGTTGAGAAGCTTAGACAACTTTTGAACTAGCTAGCTAGCAGTAAAATTAACTATCCCAACTCTACTTTTGAATCCACCATTACTAGTTTTTTTTGTTTTGTGGCATTCTCAAGTATAAAAACCTACTCAACTCCCATAAATCTTAACTCTAGTACATGGATCATTGATTCAGTTACTTTTAATCACATGAACTATGTTCTAATATTTTTTCTAATTATCCTCCACATTCAAGAAAATAAAAAATTCAAGTAGATAATGAAACTTTTTCTTCGATTTTGATCAATGAATAGTAAAATTCTTAAACACCAGATTCTTACAATTAATTCTTCATTTTTCAAAATTGGATTTCAAATTAGCCATCGAAAAAACTCACACAAGATTTGAGTAGCTCAATTAAATTTCTTCCATTAGATTGTTATTTGCATAACCAACCGAGAAGATGATTGTTATTCTGAAAGACATGTTTGATGAGATACGCAGTGCACCCGTTTATATGCTCAAAGACTTTCCTCTTTCTTATCTGATGTGGGATTAATGCACCCTGCTTACTCTTTAGACTACTTGTGTGACATTTTGCCCCATCCAAGCTTGTGATGCTCTTGTCACAAGCTTCTCCACCCTATTCTTGAGTGTTCAAGATGGAGTCACAATTGGTCCACTAGGTGGACTCCACCCTGCCTACCCCACCCATAGCTAATTTTTCCTAACTAATTTAGTTTGATCCTAACTATTCTATTAGCTAAGTTTATCTTAATCGTCATGAAGCTTATGAGATAAGATGATAACTCATGCATGATGACAAAAAGACAAAAAACATTAATTGATTCTTATCTAAACAAAAGAAATCTAATAAGATAAAATAAATAAATAAATAAATAATGGAAATTCGACCAAGAGAGATTTGCTTTTTTTCTCCCTCGGCCAAACCCTTTCGCTTATAAAGAAGAGGGAGGATGTTTTATTTTGGAAGCTAATGGTTCTATAGAAAAAATCGGCTATTTTCCTTAAGAATTTTCAAGCTTTAAAGATAGTTCTACTTAGAAAAGTTTTGATTTTGGTTCATCTTTTTAATCTTTCCTTCATATTCTTTCCTTCTTGTGAGCTTAAATTATGCTTATGTTCATAGTTTCATCAAGCCATGTTTAAAGGCCAAATATCGAAGCTATGAACAATTTTAGATATTTAGTTGTTTTTGTTGTATTTTTAACTATAGCTTGATCTTCATCAAGAAAATATATTTTCATGGATATGTTAGTTACTTTATCATGCGAATTTCATGATTATGATATTTTTCGTGGTATTTTCATGTAAATTATCGATAAAGCAAGTTCATAAAATTTGTTAATATGTCCATATTTCATGATTTCATGCATGTTGATGATGATTTAAGCTTGGTAGAAGCTAGGCTATATGTTTATTTTGTTATTCATGAAGCCATGTTGAAAAGAAAAATTTTCATGGTTGTTGTTGGTGAAGGCCAAATATGATAATGGCATTTGGATTGTTTTTTGATGACATTTAGGTCTATTTTGTAATATTTGAAAATTATTGGAGCCTAAAAATATTTTTTTTTCAAATTTTTTGAGGCCTTGGAAAAGTAGTTCGAAGCTTAGCCAAACCTTGTAGGGTTTATTGCAAAGTTTTTATATTTTTTGGATCATTTTATAATTATAGAAAATATAGGGACTAAATTATAAAATTACAAAAATTTCTCCAGGGCCATCCAAGCTTGGTTGAATGCTTTGTGGAACATTTAGGGGTGTTTTCATGCATTTTTAACATGCTTAAATGCATATCATACAATTTTAGATTTTTGGGGATCTTTTTGTAATTTTATAAAGTTTAGTGGTTTATTTGCAAAAATTGAAAAAATTGCTCAAAGGCCAAAGGTGCTTGGCCAAATAGTTCTAGTGATTTTTTATGGGTTTTCTATGTTAATTTTGATGCTTTTGATATTTGTTTGCAATTTTAAGTCATATAGGGACTAAATTGAAAAATTAGAAAAGTTTGGAGTCTATTTAGCAAAGACTTTTTTTTGGGTTAAATGAATCATTTCAATATTAAACTACTCATTTATGGAATTTTGGACACGTTAGGAACAATTCTAGCACTTTTAGCCATTTTTATGTTAAAATATAATTTTTATAAATTTAGGGACCTATTATTAATTTTTGTATTTTAGGTCATATTTGATGTATGAGTTACCCATTTAGGGTAGATTTTTCCTTTCATGATATTTTTGGATCCTTTAAGGTTACCAGGATACTTTTATATCGAAGATATACTTTAGGAATCTTTTAGTAATTTACCTTCGAACTGAGTCCTATGGGGTCACTGAGATACATTCATGACGAAGGTGCCCATTTGGGATAAGTTCATCCTTTCATGATATTTTCAAGTCCTTTAGGTTACTAGGATACATTTATGTCGAAAGTATACCTTAATGATATTTTATTAATTCATCATAGAATCGAGTCTTTTAGAGTCACTTGCATACTTTCATGTCGAAAGTGCATTTTAGCTCTTCGACCAAGGTAGAGTCCTTAGTGTCTAGTTTGATACTTTCAGGTCAAAATCAAGTCTTATGACAAGCTTTTACTATTTTTGACAAAAATTGAAATTTTTAAAAGAAGGCAATGTCTTCGAATTAAAATGGTATGTGGAATATCTCTCAGCAGATGGAAGGGGTTTCGCGGATTAGTTTACTAATGGGATATCCCTTTTCAGAATGATAAAATGGAGATCTTTTGAATTTCATAAGGATAAAATATTTCATATTCCTTCGGTCCTCTGGTGGGATGTGGAAGATATTTTGATTTTCAAAAATATTAAAATCATGATTTTCTCAAACAAAATAATAAATTTAGTGCAGGAAATTTTTGAAGTATGGGAATTACAATTGAATATCAGATACTGAAATTGAATAATGACTAAGACTTAAGTGAACACATAGTTAATAGGTAGAGATTTTTAGGCACCTTGAGCGGGATCGATCCTTACTTGTGATTGTAAAATGACTCCCAAACCTTTTATGCAATCTTTGGTTTTAATGTAGACTTCAAAGTTTGTTTATAAGGGTTTCATAACCCTTAAAATACGAACTCTAGTAGCTGACCAATCTCAGCTAGCCAAAATAGATTATGGCAACTCCAACAAAAATGATCATTTCTTAATGATGGTTTGGGGTTAAGTCGAATGAACGATTTATCTCGATAGCTCAGTCCTCAAAAAATAAAAAATAATGATATATATATATGTAGAATGAGCAATTCACCCATCTTTAAGTCCAACTAATCGAGATTCGGGTTCCAATCATGTTGCGACAATAGATAAAAAAAGAATATAAAAAAGTAGAATGGAAACTTATCTACTTCTCTCACAGAAAGCTAGGTGTTTCCAATGTTGTCAATATTGTAGTTATTTCATGCCTACTCCTAAAAACTCCCACCTCTAAGGGATATTTGTAGATACCTAATTTCGTCCGGGTCTAGTTTTCAATAATCTTGAATATCCGAGATCAAGAACTTAATGGCCATTCTCATTGGGGCTGATATTTTTCAGATGAACAAGATATTTTCAAGACCTTTGGAGTCATAATTTGGATAGCCATAAGTTCACTTGATGAAAAAATACCATTTAAAGATCGATCTCGGATGAAAGAACAAATATTCAAAATAAAAATTTTGTTTTTAAATATTTTCTTGCTGAATTTGAAAAATCATTCTTGTGGATGATATCGTGGTCAAAATTTCTATTTTCATGAATTTTTTGAGATTTTCCCATAAAGCTTGAAAAATTAACCATTATATATTTTTACCGACACTTGTGTAGTATTCATGCTAATGTGCATTCCAAAAAAATATATATATTCAAGGAAAATTTCATATTGATATTTTATACCACAAAGTGTTAAGTTGTCCATTTTTGTAATTAATTTTGAATTTTTCATAGTACAGCAAGTTTTATACTCGTAAAATTTTTCCTGATAAATTATTTCAAATTATAGATGCTCATCTTTATCATTTTGTAAATTAATATATGGGATCATATATTTTATTTAATTCATTTTATATAAGTTTTAATGTATGCTTTGAAATTTTCTTGGTCCTGAAATACGATCTTTCCTCATCTATAAAATTTTATAGTGGAATTTTTTCAAAGTTTCAACTTCAAAATTCTTTTAAAAAAATTGCATTTAATTACCATTAAATCGGTTTTTTCAAAATTCATTTTATTTTATAAGTTTATATTTTCTTCCCGTTTTCAAAATATGAAATTTTGTATTCCGTGAATCTTTTTTTATAATATTTTTCTTAGTTTATAATTTTTAAAATTCTGAAAATATTATTATTTAATTCATATTAAATCTGCTTAGGAAAATTCCTTATATTTTATCAGTTTTGTATTTTCCTTTTGAAATTCTTTTGTTTTCGAAATATGAAGTTTTCTACTTCATAATTTTTGGGAAGATTTTTCTTAGTTTATGATTTTTAAAATTCTTTAACTATTACTATTTAATCCATATTAAATCATTTTTGAAAAATTCAATTTATTTTAAGAGTTTTAGAATTTTTCTTGATACCAAGATATGGGTTTTATACTCCATAAATTTTTTCAGTGAGATTTTTTTTTGAGTTTATAATTTTCAAAATTCTTTAAATATTGGTATTTAATTCATACTAAATAATTTTTGAAAACTTCCATCTATTTAATGAGCTCTAGAATTTTTCCTGTTATTGAGATAAGGATTTTTCTACTTCATTAATTTTCTCGGTAAAATTTTTTTGAGTCTATAATTTTTAAAATTCTTGAAATATATCTGTTTAATTCACATCAAATCAATTTTTCAAAATTCAATTTATTTTATAAATTTTTCATTTCTTACATGTAAGAATTTTTCTTGGTAAATGTTTTTTCTAGTAAAATTTTGTAAGTTTGCTATTTTGATTTTTTTTCCTTGTGCATAAAAAAGTTGTTTTTATTATTAAATTGAATTAAATTGATTACATGAAATTTTATTTTAAAAATATAATTTTTAATTTTTACAATTTAGTTCTGATAGCTAATTTTTACGGTATAATTTTACATATTATATACGAATATCACTCAAAATATCTATGAAAATCAAAGATATCATGCATGATATCACAAGTAGACATAAGTTATAAATTTAAATCCAATCAATTTGTCAAAAATCAAATCATATCTAAAACAAATCAAATAAAAAAAATCAAGAAAATCAATAAATCATGACATATAATAAATAAAAGAAGATTCCTAGAGGTTTGGGGGATGGAAACTCGTGGTAAGGATGGATTCAAAGAGACCATTCTTGCCGTCCCCCAAAAAAAAAAACATATGAAAAATTTTGTCAAGCAAAAAAGCTTTCCATATTCAAATTCAACTATTTTTCATAGAAATTTTCAAGAAATTTTAAGTTTAAAAGCTTTTCAAGGTAATTTCATCTAGAAATTTTGCAATCTTCACTATATATCCATCATTTTTCTTCTTTAGTATAAGTCAAAATCATGTTAAGCTCGTGGATTTTATCCATGTTGAAAGGCTAACACGTTGACAATGCTCAATTTTCTATATATTTGTTGATACATTTAAATTTTTTTAAAAGTTTGATTCTCTTTTTTTTTTGAAATATTGTTGTTTTTGATGAGATATTAATTTGTTAAATGTATATGTTTATTGTTATATTGTTATCCTTAATATTTTCATGTTAATATGTTGATCGACATATGTATAGATTCATTTTTTGTTATTTTATTTTTGTATTTGAACTTGATGATATTTATTCATGCTTATTTTCAAGATTTTGTGTTACAAAATGTTGATGCATATTATTTCTTATCTTGGCCGAATTTGATATGAATTGGTAATGATGATTTTGTGCTTATTATTATCTTCATTTCATGTTTTTTTAGTTTTTTTGTAAATATTAGAAATTTTAGGGATTAAATCATAAAATACGTAAGCTTTTTTATGTCAATTTTTGTTTGGTTGAGAGCTTCATAGGTAGTTAGAAAACTGATTTTGTGTGTTTTGGAACATGTTTTAGGTGATTTTAACATTTTAAAGGCCATTTTGTAATTTTAGAAAATTTAAGGGCTAAATTGCAAAATACGCAAAAATCATGTTTTTTGACCAAAAGTGCTTGGCCAAACCTTCATGTAGATCTTTTGCATGATTTTTGGGTTAATTCTTGGCTGATTTGATGATTTTTTGTGACGTTTTGTGATGTTATTTTTATGTAGGGGTCAAAATGTAAATTTAAAAAATTTAAGGGCTATTTTGCAAAATGTAGAAAAAATTTTGTTTTAAGGCCAATGTGTTTGGCGAAATTCTTGCTGACATATTTGCTGTATTTTCCATGTGTATTTTCATGTGGTTTTAAGATGTTTTTGGTTATTTCATCATATATGGACTAAAATGAAAATTTAAAAAAAGTTTAGGGACTAAATAGCAAATTTTCATATTTAGGGGGCAAAACGAGCATTTTACCAGTATTAAAGATTCCTATTATTGCTATGGCCTTCATAGGGATATAAAAATTTTCAAAACTTTTCTTATTGGTTAAGTCTTTCGAAAGATACAAAATGTAATTTTAAAAAATTTAGGGGCTTGATTGCAATTATTGCATTTTAAGTCAAACTTAAATGTTTAGCTTTTCCATTTAGACTAAATTCATCTACTTTTCATCATTTTAGGTCATTTTAAAGTTCATTAAGGTTGTCGAGATACTTTCATGTCAAGGGTATACCCTAAGGGCATTTTGGTAATTTTGCTTATTGAGATGCTTTTACGCCAAAGGTGAATATTTAGGATTGGATTAGCCTCTAAGGTCATTTGAAGGTTTATTAAGGTTATCGAGATATTTTCATGTCGAAGGTATACCCTAGAGGCATTTTGGTAATTTAACTCACTGGGATGCATTTACACCACAGGTGAATATTTTAGGATTGGTTTAGCCTCTAAGGTCATTTTAAGGTTCATTAGGGTTATCGGAATACTTTCATCTCGAAGGTATACCCTAAAGGCATTTTGGTAATTTTGCTTGCTAGGACGCTTTAACACCAAAAGTGAATGTTTTTGGATTGGTTTAGCCTTCTAAGGTCAGTTCAAGGTCCATTAGGGTTACCAAGATACTTTTATATCGAAGGTATATTCTAAAGGCATTTTGGCAATTTCACTAGAATCAAGTCCTAGGTGGTCATCGGGATGCTATTATGCTAAAGATGTGCATTTAGGATAGGTTCTACCTTCCACAATCATTTTCATGTCCTTAGGATTACCAGGATACTTTCACATCGAAGGTGTACATTAGGGGCATTTTAGTTATTTCACTAGAACCGAGTCTTAGGTTGTCATCAAGGTGCTTTTATGCTAAAGCTGTGCATTTAGGATAGGTTTAACCTTCCATAATCATTTTCATGTCATTTAGGCTTACGGGGATACTTTCATGTCGAAGGTATACCCTAAGGGCACTTTGGTAATTTTGTATTAGAACTAAGTCCTTTGTGATTACTAAGATACTTTTATGTCAAAAGTATACATTAAGAATATGTTCATCATATCAGGTCATTTCTAAGTCATAAAGTCCATATTTTTAGTAATAAAATTATTTTTATAAATAAGATAATGTCTCCTAATTAAATTAATACGTAGGATTTCTACCAGAATATGTAAAGAATTTTACGGATTATTTTAATAGTGAGATACCTTTTTCAAATAGGAAGTCAAGATTTTTCAATTTCAAAAAGAAAAAAAACAAAACCTTTCGTATTTTGCATAGTTCTCTAATGGGATACGATAAAGAATTTGTGTACACTTGGTACCCTGGGAGGGTACGAATAATTTTATGATTTCAAAAAGTAATAAAACTTGACTTTCCTCGAGATAATAAATTTGTTTAATAAAATATTGCAGGAATTATAATTAAATATCGAATATTGAAACCGAATAAAAGTTAATTTTATTTTAACACATGATTAATAATGTACTGATTGTCGAGCATCATGAGAAGGTCGACCCTTACTTGTGATTGTAATCGACTCCCGAATCCTTTCAAGCGATCTTTGGTATGAATGCAGACCTCGAGGTTTGTTTTTATGGGGTTTCGTAATCCTTAAAATATAAACTCTGACAGGTGTCCAATCTCATCTGGCCAAAACAGATTAGTGGTGACTGTAGACACCTTATTTTATTCGGGCTAATTTTCAATAATCTGGAGTATAGATGTAAGAGAGGGCGGTGATCGCCGGGCGACGTTGTATTTTTAAGATGTCAAAAAAGGCCTAAGGATCATATCAAAGGTAAATACAAAGATATGGCATCAAATGGTGTAGTCTGAGGTATCCGGGGACAAAAGACATGAGAAAAATCACAATGTTACTTGAATGTATCGATACATGGTCCTCATGTATCGATACAATGCTCCAACGCGCCAAAAATTTGAAA
>JAQSVH010000002.1:5579844-5591225 GCA_029448705.1 Adansonia digitata
ATCTCTCAAAATTTTGCAATTTTTTTTTCTTTTTTGCTTCTTTGGAAAAATTAAGGCGGCAAGGGGCTACAATTTAATATTGTTTCGTTTTTTCTTCCTTAAGTTATTGTTTATAATTAGTAGACCCACTTGATTTTTGATTTTTTTACTTTTGGGAGGTGGCCCCACTTCCCACATCACGAAAGACCTAAATCTTATTTTATTAGATTTTATTTGTTAAAAAAGGGAACAAATGCTTTTATTGGTGGGGTCAACAACATCAACGTCCACACCAAATTTTTGACAAAACTCAAAGCCCCCACTCTTTTATTTTTGGACCTATGCAAGTTGAACTGAGGATTACTTAACTTTTTTCTTTTTTAGAATATTATATTTCTTTTTTTATTTAAATTATTATATAAATTTAAAAAAAAAAAGAAAAAGGACAACATGAAAAGGGATGTGAACACGTGTGGAGATAGAGCAGGCAGCTACATGTCTTACCTTTGAGCTGGAACGAGTTTTCCACTGAATTTGGGGACCCACCCCTACCTTAAAGAAAGAGAGAAAGGGTAAAATTGGAAAACCAAGAGATCATTCTTCTATTTTTTTTTTTAAATGTAGTATAATATATAGTAGATTTTTTTAAAATTTTTATAGATTCTTTTACACACTTTTTTATGGTAAAGTAAAAAAAAAAAAAGATTCATGATATTTTTAATTTATTTGTAAAATTAAAAAAAATTATTATTAATATATGAACACAAATTTTGATTTAATAAATTTATTTAAATACCAATCAATATTTATATTTTTATAAAAAGCTAGAATACTGAAAATAAAGAGGGACCTATTTCAGCAACTTTGCTTCGTTTCTTTCTTTTGTGCAGGGGGAAAAGTTGGGGGGGGGGGGGGTTTGGAGGTAGAGAGTGCGCAGTTCACTAATAATCTGAAAAAGGGAGAAAAAACTAGTAGAAGAATGGACAGCATAAACAATGTACAAGGGGGCTGGCGTCGTGGATGGCCCGCAATACTCTAATATAAAAATACCAAACCAAACAGGACACAAGTGAGCCAAGGAAGTCTGTATTTGTATTGTACTACAAGTCTTAGCTTTTAAATTTCTGGTCTGCCGCGGCCCCAGGATCAGGCTCCGATTTATCCACTTCCTCATCTTCGCCTACACACAATATTTATCTTTATATCTTGTCACTAGACACAACAACCTAACCCAACCCTCTCTCCCTTGCAGCCTACTAAAACATTTTAAAATAAAAGTAAAACCACTCCATTTTCTTCGAGCCCAGTAAATTAAAAGAAAAAATTACACCACAGAATTGATTCGAGTAAAAAGGCATGTTACAAAAGGAAGCATAATCAAAATGAAGCCAGCTAATAGATTAATATAAAAAAAATGGAGAGGACTACTCTTAAATGTGCATGCGCAAGACATATACATATACACCCTTCAGTTGCATATATTATGTCAAAACATCTGCTTACCGATCTATTCTGGAAAATTCAAAATCCCAAAAGAGAAAAGGAAATGAAAAAAATTAATAAGAAAAAAAAAAACCTCCATTACAGCCCTAAAGATTGAAAAGTGGGTGTCGCTCTTCCTTGCTTTTCGTCATCCCTATTCCCTACCATCTTCTTTTGCCCTACAAAACATTTTCGACTCTTCTCCCATCGTCTGCCCATCAAACCAATCTAATTTAATTAGAGACTTCATGATGATCAATCTTGTCAAAAGATTATAACACAAGAGCATATATATATGTTGGATACTCATAGCAAGCACAATCCACAAGGAACGACTTCCCACCACTGCATTCAACTTTGCAAAATTTGTGGGTTGAATGAATGAGTCCTATGCCACATCATAGCTTTCGTCATCCACCTCCACTTCTTACAGATGGCAGAGAACATGCTGTCGTTTCTGGGCAAGAAACCAGTGTCCCCTTCATAAATCTTTAGTCCCCAATCTAACTAAATCTCTTTTCATTGCTGAATCCTTTTCTTGTTCCCTGTACGGGGATTGCAATACGAAGCAAAAAGGGGGCAGGATTCTACTCACCAGCAGGTTGTTTCTGCTCTGCTGGTTTTACCTGAACAGCAGCAGGGACAGCATGAACATATGGGAAGCCCGGTACAAGATGATGCGGCTTTCCAGAGGACTGCGTAGTAGCAAATTGAGCAGCATGGACAAGTCCCTGTGATGCTAAGCCGCCACCTTTCATATTGCCTGCAGCTGCAGCAGCAACAATTACTGCCTTTGCAGGGTCAGTGGTGCCGGTGTTGGCAAGAGTAACTGGAGAACACGACAACATTGACGTTGATGTTGTTGATGATCCTGTAGGCTGCATCTGCTGTTGCTCATTACGGTGTTTTTGAAGAAAGAACCCACTTGCAGCTGTTGTACTTGGTGAGAGCTGAGCTTGGGCCTGCACGTATGCATTTGAGAAGATAAGTTGCGCTGGGTGCAGTGCATGCTTTTGATGCTGATGTTGATGCTGCTGGACCACCACTTGGGGCTTGGTTCCTGTATATGAAGATGAACTGATGTTGGGGTTTCCCAGGACTGATGGCATACTCCTCCCACCAACAGAAGATGAAATCTGACTAGGCACTGATGGTGAGTTCTTGGTCTGCTGCGATGATAAACTAGAAGCTTGGCCACCTTTATTGCCAGTGGAGGTAGAAGCTGTTGTCCTGGGACTACCGCCAGCACTCCTGGAGATTGAAGTTGTGGGAGAGCCAACCACCATCGGAGGAGAGGGGGATTGAGTGGTACTAGGAGGCTGTTGACCTTGTGCTGATTTAGGATTAGCTGCAAAAGAAATCTCTGTGTGGCTTTGCTGTGGCCGGCCTTGTTGCTGGGAAATATTCTTGAGGGAAGATGAAGTTGAAGACGATAGAGATGGAGAAGCAACTTGAGAGGTAGTTGTCCTTGCAGAATTCTTCCATAGAGGAGATTGAGCTGGACTGCTGCTGGTTTGCACTAGATTTTGAGGAAATGCAGACAGGGCATTTGGAAATTTGGCAGTCATAGATGATGAAGGAAAGTGATCAGAATAAGCACTTCCATTACTTGTCACCAGAAACTTATTTCGAGTAGCAGAAGCAGTCCCAGATTGGTGCGGCTTCTGAAGCTGAAGCATCTGCTGTTGCAGCTGCTGCTGCGGCTGTTGATTCCGCTGAAGTTGCTGCTGAGCATTAGGAGCATTTATGCCACTTATTGAAGCTGGCATAACAGAACCTGAAGTTCTGGCAGTAGAACAGCCAAGATTAAGGTTACGGGCAGAACTATCAATAACATTGTTGCCTGGCGTAGTGGAAACAGATGAATCAGATAGATCTGCCCTGGAGAAGGCAATGGACTGTCCAACAGTAGCTGCTGAACTCTTCCCTGCCATGAAATTCCTTCCTTCTTCCACACTAGATGCTTCATTAGTTCCACGTTTCCCTTCTTCGGACGCATGATAATTATTCTTCTGTTGCGTTGCTTGGACAGCTACAGCAGCTGCCATGATCTGTTGATAGCCTTGCCTTGTACTTTCTGGAAGGCTCTGAAGAATTGCATGATTTTGTGCAAAGGAGGAAATATCAAGGCCAGGAGCAGTAGTACCATTAATGGAGGCAAATGACATAGCAAAAGCTTGAGATGTAAGAGGCTCAACTACAGCCTTAGAGCCTGTCTGTTGCTTCTTTTCCCCATGGTTACCACCAGAACTCGTGGAACCACCCATCGAAGCAGCAGGCATCAAAGTGAAGTTTGGAGGCTGTAAGGACATTGCAAAATTCTGACCATAAATATTCAAATTTGCACGAGATACTCGGCTATCAGCAGTTGATGGGCTATCTTTGCTACCTAATTCACCCTCAATCTGCCGAGCTTGATGTGTAGCATGCTGACTTGGCTGTTGCTGCCGTTGCTGAATTTGTAGGGGATGAGTTGACTGGTTTTTTGGGGCAGGAAAGACTTGCAAGTTTCCATTGCCACCACCCACACCACTTCCATGAGGCCTCTGCTGCAGGTTTTGCAAATGCTTCTGGGAGGATGATGAACTACTGGACATGCTAGTGTTCGGATGACCTTGTTGGATTTGCTGTAACTGTGTAAGCGGCTGTTGCTGTTGCTGCTGCTGCTGTTGCTGAAGCTGCGTCGACTGAAGCATTTGGGATGAATAGAAAGATCCATGAATAAAAGGCATAGGCTGGGCATGATTCCCTTGATATGCAGGCGTTGGCCCAACATGTGCAGGAAAAGGAAATGGATAGGCATTATTCTGCAGAATTGCCAAGTACTGGGTTTCATTGCCTGGCATATTCGGGTAGTTGAAGCTCATTGCTGGGCCTGCAGTTGCACCCGCAGTGGCACTCACTGAGACAGAGTTAGATGTACTCAAAGGTGTGTTGCCAGCAGCAGGGGCAGATTTCACAGACACGGGTCGGACAGATGCAGCAGCAGCAGCAGCCTGTTGCTGGCTCAAGGGGAAAATAAAAGCAGGGCCATGCTGAAATTGAATAAATGAAAAAGCAAATTTTCAAAATGATTGTCGAGATAAAATCGTAGAATTAACACAACCGTGGACTTGATTAAAAAAAATAGAAAAGAACAGAGCATACCAAGATATTACTGGGTGCCCCTGCGGGTAGAGCTTGCTGGAGCAGTATTTGCTTTGTCTGTGAAGCATCCACCATGTTGGTAGCAGCCTGAGAACTTTTGCCTTTGCCAACATGACCAGGATAAATTGCAAGACCCTGCCCCCTGTCTTGTACAGAATTCACACCTTTCCCAGGAATGTTCCCATTCAAGTCCGAAGGGGGCACAATATTTAGATTTGCCTTTGGTCCATAGAGTGAAGCTGAACCAGGTGCTGCTTGCCAGAAAGGATTCATCTTCATGAGTTGCTGGTGATAGTGTATATTCCGAGCAATGTAGCAATGGGTTGCACATCTCTTTGGCCTTGGTTGAGTAAATAACAAATGTGGAGGCTGCAAAAGTCCAAAATTTCAGGATAAATTTGGACAACCATAAAAAAGAAACCAAGACCTGTAAACATAATAACATAGCGACATGCCTGAATAGCTGCTGAAGATACAGCACTCCCGTCCATGGATACAACACCTTGTAGAGGAGCCACATACCTGATCATCAGGAGGGAAAAAAAAAAAAAAAGATGATCATTTCCCCCCATCATAACATCTTAACCACCGGTTTAGATCTACTAATGCCAAAGAAGCACAAAACCAAAATCAAATCAACCCATCTATACCCCATCGGAGGAAGTCCACCAGGCCAGCTAGCCAATGGCATCGGCAAGGGCAAGGAACCAGATTGTGCTGTAGGAGGCCAAAAAAAAACTCCAGATCAGCAACACAAGGAGAAAGGGGAAATTTTCCTAGAACAAAAAAAAGAGGGACTAATCTTACCAGTTTTCTCTAAATTGGACTGTTGATACTGCAGCTTTTGAACATGATGATTGAACTTGCTCGCACAAACACTACCGGTGCCATTATCTCTATCAGATTTTTCTATATCAAGCTGAAGATCAATATTCCTTCCATTATTTACAACTGGTTTACGTGATTCAGCTTCTTGAGCAATCGGTTTGGCCTTATTATTATCATCAGTTTCCACATTCACATATTCCTTTTCGATTTTCACTCTTTTATCATCTTCCTTAACCGTTGATTTCATCTCCTGCATATGGAAGCAAATAAGAAAAACCATTAATTTATGACACATCATATTAAAAGATAGGTGACAGCCAGGTGACTCACCAATTCCATATCTGTGGCCATTGGTGTAGGATCTGAAGCCCCAAAATCAATCTCATCATCCCTTTCTGGTGATGATCTAGATGGAGGCAAAGCCTAAAACCAAAATAAAAAGGAAAAAATCGTAAAAATTCATAATCAAGAATTGATTAGAAGAGGAGGCAAAGCTTGGATCTTTTAACAAAAACAGGATCCACACCATCAGATCTATCTGGAACTTCTCTTCCGGCTGACTCTCAATCTCACCAACCGTTGAATTCCTGAAACAACAGAATTTTTCAAGCTTTTCAGACTGATAACAACACCCCCCTCCAAGAAAAAAAAAGAAAAATGAAATGAGTTAAAGGAAACAATGCTCACGCTTTTGTCACTGTCAGATTTTCACGCTCATCGTCCAATCGGAGATCAGTGGAAGAAGGATTATTAACAGGAGACGGCGAAGATTCCTTGATTGGCAATTGAGAGTCTTCATTTTTACAGATACCCCTCTCTCTACTCTCGGACTCCTCGGTCGAAGGCTTAGAATCCAGTACCAAATTGCTCTTCTCTTCCTTCACGGATTCCGCCTGAACCAGCTCTGATGAAGCTGGTCCGGCTTGTGAAGAATTTATCAAATAAGAACTACCACCATTTTCAGCCACAGATCCTGAATTCTTCTCAAAATTGAGAGAAGTAGCTTCAATTTTAGTGGGTTGATCAATTTCAACCTTAGTTGTAGTAGATGAAACCGAATTGTTCCTAGCAGGGAAAATAGGAGGTGGCGTTATCGCCGTAGTCTCATCCTCATACTTCACCGGTCTTGGTCGTTTCCTCTTTGGAGCTGCAAAAAAACAATACCCAAATCAAAACAATACCCCCAAAATCTTCTATTTCTTCTAAGCTGAAAGTCACTAACCAATTGCAGACATAGGAGAAGAGTTAGAATTTGAAGGCAAAATGGAAGACGATTGAGGAAGAGTTGATGGGGAGTTGGAGATCGGTGAAGAGACTCTTGATTTAGAATCGCTATTGGATTTATTAACTTCTCTTGAATCTAACTTGATGGAATCATTCCCAATTATATCTTGCTTAGATGGGACCTGTGGCTGCCTCATCAAACGATATAAAACCTCTGCAATCTCCATTTCAATCTCTTCCTGAGCTGAAGATGAAGATTTCGGCGAAGATTTTGGTGGCCTTTGTTTTGGTCCGTTAGGCTTCTACATCAGAAACCAAACCTTTGTCACTAAATTGAACAAAAAAACCGAAAAAAAAAAACAAAGAAAGAATTCAATCAGAAAACTGACCATCTTCTTCCTCATAGAAGCATTGGAAGAAGATGGAGAGGCTGGAGCCGGAGACGGTGATGTTAACGTCCCAGCTGCACCTGTTCTCACCGGCGAAGTTGAAGCTTGACAGTGAATTTGTTCTCCACCTATTACACCAACGCCACCGCCACTTGATGCCCATTCGTGAGACCTTTTAGTAGTAGCTGTAAAAATAAAATTAAAAAAGAAAAAACACAACAAATCAGTGAATTCAAAAGAAGAAACCTTGCTAACAGAAAAAGACTGAATTTCGTTTAATCTCTTCCACCTCTCTACCTGACCGAGCTTTTCTAGGCACCGACACGCCAATCATCTCATCGGCGGCCTTCCACGTAGACGAGGTAGTTGTGGTTGTAGTCATTGCCGTCCCCGCAGGTGGTGTCGTTCTAATAACTTTCATCGGTAGTGGAAAACTCTTCCGATGCTGCTGTTGATGATGAATTGAAAAAGACCCCGCGATGTTGTTCGGCGGAATCATCCTAACAGAACCTCCAGCGGCAGCTCCACCACCGTCTTCGTCGTCGTCATCATCTTCATCGTCGTTTACACTTTCTTCAGAACTTTCCTCGGCTCCATCTTCTCTGTTACTTATCAATCTATCGCATCTTCTTCTCTTATTCGTTCTACTCAAGCGATCTCTTTCTCTTTCTCTTTCTCTATCCCGTTCCCTATCACGTTCTCTATCTCGTTCTCTTTCCCTTTCCCTCTCCCTTTCTCGATCTCGATCCTTCTTTCGATCCCTTAAACGCGCCGTTTCTTGTAACTCCACTGGCCCATCATCCTCTGCACCAAACCAAAGAAACGAAAAAACAAATCAGAAGATTCACTAAAAAGATATCCTTTGAGATGAAAAGAAAGCCAGATCTGATTTTAAAACCTGGGGAGTCTCTAAGAGAGCTACTTCTATGCCGCCGCCGGGAAAGGCCATGAGTGGCGGCAACGGCAGCCATAGTGGCTCTCCTCGCTTCTCTGGTTCTATCCATCTCCGTAAATTAACTCTTTTTTCTGGTGATAAATTAGTTGATATAGAAACGAAATTAATCGCATCACTCATCAGTCAATCCTCCCAAATCTAACATAGTTCGCCCGAAAATGGGCTCCGGTGGCTATCTCCTTCGAGAAACCGATTTCAAGAGTTTTTAAAGATCTTGTGTTGAAGCAATCTGTCAGACTCAGCCTCGAAAGATTTTAGCTTTCTCTTCTCTTCTCTCTCTCTCCACTCTTTCTTCTCCTTATCTCTTTTTCCTCTTTTCGTGCTTTAATCTCATCTTCTTTTCGCTATTTCACCCTCAACGAAACCCACTCGAAACCCTAATGGGCGGCCAGGATCCTTGACTGCAATAAATGCTCAAATCTTGACCGTCGATTCCTCGACAAATCCAACGATTTTCATTGGCTTAAAACAACATGGCAAGATCTCAACTGAGATTAATTACCTTAACTCGCTCCTAACCTTTTCTAAATTATGTATGGCAACATGTCATCTTTTTTTCCCCCCCATAAGCTTCCGTGGTTCCATTTAACTCGCTAACTATTTGGTAACAATAAAAAATTAATTTGCAATAAAATACTTTAATAATTAAAAAATATTTTTGTAGTATTAAAATTAGGAGAGCTAAGGAGGGAGGTGCTCTTGGATTTCCCGAAGAGATGTCGTGACTGGCTAATACCGGCTGCAGAGACCTTGGTAAAAGTAACATGACCATAAGAAGGAATCAGGTGACCGCAAAAGATATGATCAACCGGTAATTATTCATTATTTCGGTTCACGTTTTAAATTATATATATTTTTAATAATTACGGCTTTACGAGTTTTAAATTTTAATCTAATTTTGTCTAAAGTTGAGAGTGGCCCACCGTAAAACATTGAAATGTCCTAACATTTTGCTTGTAATTTTAAATATAATTCTATAATTATTCACTGATAATATAAAATTATATAAAAATTTATTATTTAAAATTATATTATTTTTGTAGATTTTATATAATTTAAAATTATAATTAATTAATTATATTACAATAATTATAGATGATATATTTTTAAATTTGAATAGGCATTAAGGTTAGCTCTAGTGAAATTAAAATAGTGATAACCGTAAAATTAATTATTGTAATGATGAAATTAAATAATATGTAATAAAATTAAAATCAGTGACAAAATATGTATTTGAATTCAAACACAATAATGATGATGAGATAAGAATGAAAAATAATAATTAAATATATTTTATTAAAATATATAATTATAAATTTATTTAAAGTTTATGAAATTATAATTTATTAAAATAATTTAAATTTAATAAATAATTAAAGTTTAATAAAAATATATCAAATAATATTTTTTATTATTAATGTAACCTTATTTTCAATTAATTTATATAAAAAAGTAATTTTTTATTAATATATAAAAAAGTTATGATATGTTTAAAATAAAAAAAATAAAAGAAAGCCAAAATCACGAAAAGGCTCTCCCCGGGTGCCATTAAGGCTCCAATGAGAATTAACAACATTAGGACGTGGAGATCTACTTGCCGTGCTGCACCCTGCTACACTGATGATCCGTTTGAATCACTACAAATGCAATTGAGGCGGAAAAATACTCCAATCACCCTACCAATGGACCCTAAGTAATTAACAGGGAGTAACCTATAAAAGCGGCTTATTTGGCCGTGGGTTTACAACGTGGCTCCAGGCTTTTTACCAGAAAGGTTAAGCACGTTATTTATTTATTATTTTTTAAAAAAAATGTATTTAATAAAAGGAAATGTTAATTGATTCTCGGCCATGAATATACAAATTTTTAATTTAACAAAGGTAAAAAATTTTGTAAATAGTAATTAAACCATCATTAATTAATATTTATCTACATTAATTAACTAAATTTTTTAATAAATTAAAAATATTAATTACTATCTAAGAATACTAATTAAAATGATATTTATAAAAAATATTATTAATGTATGATTTTTATTAAATTCAATAAAAGATTTTATTAAGTGCAAACGAAATTAAAATAAAATTATTATAATTTGAACCGGTACAAATTAATTATGAAAATTTTTAAATTATCACTAAAAATCCTGTAAACATAATCAGTTATTTTTATTGAACTTATACAATAATGCATTAAAAATGTTTATATATATATCATTTTTGTGAATTTTATTAAGTACTTTTTAACATTTTCATTAAAAAAAAAAACACTGGAAACCAGATTTCCAATGAACAAACAGGTCCGAGCTACACCGAACGAGGAGGCTAGTGGTTGTCGATCAGCGAACCGGATCTGGACCGGTCCGATGCATTGATGGGTGGGATATCAGGGAGGAACTCGACTCGAGTCGTGGTCACGGAACTTCCGATGATGTAGGCCCCACAATCAGCTGCCGATCTAGATTTTATTTCCTCGCGTCTGCCTATTCTCACGTTCGCTAGATGTGGCAGCTAGTGATGACGTGTGAAAGGATATTCAGCCCCAATTATTTAAAAAATTAAAAAAGAAAAAAGAAAGAAAATCAGAAACCTACGCTCGCTCGGTCAAATTTCACCGCGCAGTTAAAAGAGGAAATAAAACCGCCGAGTCATCGACGCATTTATGTCACGCGCTTTGGGTGGGATTCAGTGTCCAAACAACGTGCTAAAGAGAAAAATAAGTATACTAAAAAAGTAATCAGACGTGGCAACGTAGCTTTCATTATGTGTCGGATTGTGAAATGGACACGTGGTTTATGTTCCCCGCTTATTCGTCGCCTCGGATCTCGTTATTGGCTACCCTTCCGCTTTTTCATGGTCACAAATCGGTAAATAAAATATCTTTAGATAAAAGGGCAACCCCAAAAAAAAAAAAAAAGAAAAAGCGAGAAAAGATAATACGACAAGGGTGTTTCACGGAATCAACGACGTGGCGGTTGGACAAACCTTTTTTATTTCCGATTAATTTTATAATTTAATGTATTTAAATATTCATTGTCTCCGGTCGCCACTTGCGATTTTTGAGTGGTGAAGAAGGGTTCATTGCACGAGGATGTCATTTTATCAAGTTCACGACCCTCAAGCAAGAAAAATGAAAATAAAGAAATTAATATTCGGGAGATCATTAGTCCACGTCAGAATGTGGGACCCATCATAATGGATCCCTTGCTCCACCTTTTGTCTCATTGTAAGAGCTTTCATTCCCTCGCTGTCGTGAAATCCCGAAGGTCTGCCACGTTTGTGCTACGTCATAATGATGACGTGGCAGTCGTTCTGACCGTCTATTTAACCCTAGCCGTCAGCAAGCAACTCAGAACCACCTCTCCCCCCATTAGTAGT
>JAQSVH010000002.1:5640826-5651774 GCA_029448705.1 Adansonia digitata
TGGAGAAGATTTTGACAATTAGTGTTGGTATTTATAGATAACCATATTGGTGTATGGTCTTAAACCAATCAGATTGGACATAAGACACATAGTCAATTAACCATATACACGTTGCTATCTTAAAGTGACAAAGGTTTTCTTTCATGTTAGGGGTAAGATTAATAATCATGCAAACATCAATTAGATGAAGCCTATGAAACATAATGGTTTTGCAAAGATAGTAATAAGTTATAATGATGAGATCTTTATGCATCAAAGCCGTGTTTCTAAAAATGTTCCTAGTCATCGTTTTGTGAAGACAAGGTATCGACAATGCAGAAATGCTGGTATATGTTATGTTAAGCTTCTATGTATTTAATGCATGTAACTCTTTGATCTCATAAAAGTTGAAGTATATAGGATACTTAAGAATAGCATATCGATGCTTCTTTTATGGAAACATGTTCATTGAACATGGCTCGTATAAGAGCTCCATTTGGTATTAGTCACTTATATGTTTATGGAATATGTTCTCATATGTCAGTTGTGTAAATAGTCTTTATACTTATGATACCAAGTCATCTCATATAGGAGTTTATACATTGATCCATTACGAATGGGTCTATAATAGATGGATACTTAAATAAAGGTGATATTGGGTATGGCATAAACCACATGGTAGATGAATGAGTGATCCAGAGAGGATTCACCACTTTAAGTGATCCAGAGAGGGTTCACCACTCCAAGTGACATTAGAGACATATCTTGAATGATCTTGAATATAGTTAATCAAATTAAAGTCTCCAGCTAGAGAATAGTGAATATGGGGAAGCGTTTTTCGTTGATTCATGATCATTAACCTTCAGTTAAAAGATCTAATATGGATTGAAGCATAAGTAAACGCTATATCATGTTCATGCTAATTTTGGGATATATGGTGAGTGGACTGTATTACACTAATACAATGGTTATTGAAAGGTTTTGATGAAGTTACATTAACTCTTCAACATTTTGGTGGTCATGATGAGTTGGTAGATCTCACTCTTGATCTATGAACCTAGTTGATAGGATAAGTTATGTTCATTGCCAACATGTTAAGAATCTAAAAGGTCACAAATGATAGGATGACATTGTCAGATTAAAATCAAGATTTAATTAAGTTTGACATAATTAAATAAAAGGTGATTAAATAGAGGACTTAATTGAAAAAGTTTAATAAAGAATTACCTTAAGAAAAAAAATATAGATTTTGTGAAATCTAAGATTTTGTTGTCTTTTTAAGACATGGTAGATAAGATTATCTTATTTGGATAATATCTAAATTAAGACATTGGATAGTGTTTGAATTAAGGCATCATAAAATGGATAGTGTCCTAGCCGAAATTCCTTGGATAATCTTATTAAAATATTAATTATTTAGATAATTAATACTAATAAGATTATTATTAAATTAAAATTATTTTAATTTAATTATTAATTTCATTTAGATAAAAATTCATAACAAAGATAGCTATTTAGCTAAATAGTTTTCTATTTATTTATCTTATTTTAACTACATGATAATGAAATAGGATAAATAAAGATTTTTTGTGCACAAGATTCAGCCATTATAGTGAGAAGAGTTGGAATCAAAATTAAGTTGCTTAGGGTGAAAGAGTTTCACCTACAGAAAGAGTTTAATTTTGATCACAAACCCCCTCGAGAATTTTGAGGATTTTAACTAAAGGAAAAATAGGGTAAGGGGTTGGCTAACTAGGTGAGTTGGGCTATAAATTATTAAAGCATAATGCATGGTTATAAACTTAGACCTTTGTATGACTAGGTGAATGTATGTTTAAATCTTTCTTTATGGTATTTATGTTTTTTAAATAGGGTCTGTGAACCTTTCTTTATCTCTATTTCATTCTAGAATTGTAAATTGTCTTTTCCCCTAATTCCGTTCGAATGTAACTAGAGGTTTCTTCCAAATATATGTAAAAGTTACATAGTTTTAGATTTAGAATTAGGTTAGTTTTGAGGAATTCTATTTTTCCAAAAATGTAAATAGAAAATGATGCCATGAAGAATTATCTGAGGAGAACACTATCGACGCTTGTAAAGACTTGGTAAGGTATCACAAGGTTTTAACCAACTAGTTTCCAAAAGGCTCATGGAAACTAGATTTAGATAAAAGTCCATAATCATCACTGTAGGATTGCATGATTATATTTATTTTGTGTTGATAAATATATATGATATGTATGTGCCTTAAATAAATGCAATGCAATTCAAATCAAATCAATAAGATTATATTCATTATTAAAAACTCCTTAGTAAAATATTAAGTCCATGCCTAACCATAATGAGACACCTTCCATTAATTATAACAAGATATTTGAGCTCCAATCGTGGGGATTTGGTAAGTCACTCAAGGTCTCTTCCACCTAAGTTGCTTGAGTTATAATTAATAGATCTTACTCAACTAAGGCTGTGTTGTCTAGATGCTTACAAACTTGACCTCACGATTTTAGAGGCAATGGTTAAGTGAAACACAAATGATGTATTTAGGTAAAGAGTTACCACCTAACTAATCAAGGAGTAGCATAAAGATGCAATTGGTAAACTAAGTTTCCTATTCAACTAGTTTTTTTCATAATTTTTTAAGTCACTCAAGGTTCCGTAAGAATGAAATGGGTCCTAGCTCATTAAGAAGATTCAAATGTTGAACTTCTCGTATTATAGTTAAAGGCTATAATTTCATACAAATAATGAGAATAATCATTCTAGTATTAAAACCTAACTAAATGATTACTTTATACATATTGTTGACATTAAATATGTTCCAAATTCATACAGGATATAAATAATTTGATTGGGCTATATTTTATCGATTGGCTCCGCAATGTTAAAATCATTTTAACGCAAGAATACAAGTTTATGTCCTTAATGAACCCATACTCGACGACCAGCTGTTGATGTTTCTGAAGAAGAATAGGATGCCTATAGAAGGCATAAAAATGACTTTATTCAAACCATATATGTCATGATGGCTAGCATGGCACTTGATCTCCAAAAGCAACACGAAGGCATAGATGCTGCAAACATCATCCTGAACGTTAGAGAATTGTTTGATAAAGAGATATGTACTGAAAGATTTGATATCTCAAAGGAATTATTCCAAACAAAGATGTCATAAGGAACTCCTATTAGGACTCATGTGCTAAATATGATTAAATGCATCACATGTCTAGAATAGTTGGTTGGTTTATGGATGATGAGATAGCCATGGATTTAGTTCTTTCCTTTCTACCACCAAGCTTTTCACAATTTATGTTGAATTTCAACATGAATTGTAGAGAGACATCCCTTTTGAGATTATTGAACATTGTGACCATGGCAGAGAACTCTCTCAATAATGAGAAAGTTATCCACATGGTTACTTTTACTTCTAAGAAAACAAAGAAAGAAACCCAAAATACGACGTCCCTCCTAGCTCAAAGAGTTTAAAGCCTACTAGTGGGGTCAAGATTAAGGAAGGGAATGACAAAGGAATTTTCCATCATTGTGGTAAGCTTGTCATTAGAGGAGAAACTATAAAGACTACCTTGAAACTATCAAGGGTAAAAAGTTGAAGGGAATTTCTACCTCAGGTATAAATTCATTAATTCACTTACTTTCCTTTGGTATAAGTTAGTTGTTTATTGCTATTAAATATGTTTAATATATTGTAAGGACCAATGACAAAAAGAAAGAAAAAGAAAAGTGAAGATAGGCCAAGAAGTTCGCAACTTAGATGATACAGATCAAGCTTGCCAAACTATTTTAAGATAGTTTATAAGAAACTTTATGATTTATTGTTTTAAATATTATCTCGACATTTTGGTCTGATTATTAGGAAATTTCATTTTATGATTTATTTTTTTAAACATTATCTCGACATTTTGGTATGATTATTAGGAAATTTCATTTAGGATAAGTGTTATGAACATATGCTTGTCATTGTTGTTATATTGATGCAATGTTCTTTTAATGTCCTTTAAATAATAAATCTCAATAGAATTGTTCTACATCTTGGTTTATCAAATTATACTGATTAATTAAATAAGCCCTATTAACTTAAATTCAAAACTAAGAATTGAATTCCCTACAACAAGTCTTGCAGATGTAAGATTTAATGGGAGTATTCATGAACTATTAAAAGTTAATACTCATGGAAAGGTGAAAAACAAAGTTATAAATACTTGGATGTAATATTGGAAATAGTTCCAACAAAGAGATACAAATTTATATCCAAAAGCCATCAAACAAATCATTTTGTCAAGGCTTGTGAAAATGATTAGTTTTGGATTATTAGCCATCAAGCTAATAAAATGATTCCAAAAGTTATTCAGAATAACTAAGCCATATGATTGGAATCATAGTTTTATTGTGATCTGAACTGTTTACTAACTTGATAATAAAGATTATTACTCGTGAATTAGACTTATCCAACTAGAGTAGTAAGATTGTTTCAAGTGCAAGGGGAGATATTGGTGCATTCCTTTGAATTAATAAGATTGGACATGGGATACATAATCAATTAACTAAATACATGTTGCTATATTAAAATGACAAAGGTTTTCTTTCATGTTAGTGGCATGATTGACAATCATGCAAACACTAATTGGATGAAGCCCATGAAACACAACGGCCTTGCAAAAATAGTAAGGAGTTACGATAACGAGATCCTTATGCAACAAAGCCATGTTTCTAAAAATGTTCCTAGTCATCTTATTATCAAGACAAGGCATTGACAATGCACAAATACTAGTACATGCTAAGCCTTCATGTATTTGATGTATGCAACTTTTTGATCTCATAGAAGTTGAAGTATATGGGACACATAGGGATAGCATATGGATGCTTATTTTGTGGAAGCAAGTTCACTAAACATGACCCATATGAAAACCCTATTTAAAATTTGTCACTCAAGTGTCTATAGAATATATTATCATGTGCTAGTCGTATAAGTAGTCCTCGGACTTTTGGTACCAGTTCATCTTGTACGGAGTGTTATACTTTGATCCATTACGAAGGAGTCCATAATGGATGGACACCTAAATAGGGGTGGTATTTGGTATGGTATAAACCATATGCTAGATAGATGAGTGATCTAGAAAGGATTCACCAGTCTAAGTGATATTAGAGACATATCATGAATGATCATGACTATGGTTAATTAGATTAAAGTCTTTAGCTAGAGCATAGTAAATTGTCAGGATTCGTAGATTCAAGATCATTAACCTTAAGTTGAAAGACCTAATATAGATTAAAGCATGAGTAGACACTATACCTTTCTTATCTTCATTCTAGGGTATATGGTGAAAGGACTGTATTACATTAATAGACTGGTTATTGAAAGGTTTCGATGAGGTCATTGACTCTTCAACGTTTAGGTGGTCTAGTGGGTTGCTAGATCCCGCTCTTGATTTATAAACGTGATTAATAAGATTAGCTATGTTCATTGCCAACATGTTGAGAACCTCATGGATCACACACAACAGGATGATATTGTTAGATTATTAAGATTTAGTTAAGTTTACTTGATTAAATAAAAGGTGATTAAGTGGATGACATAATTGAACATTTTCAATTAGCAATTAATTTAAGATAAAAATTTAGATTTTGTAAAATTGAATATTTGTTGTATTTTTAAGACATGGTAATAAGATTGTTTGATTTGGAAAATGTCTAAATTAAGAAATTCCATGTCTAGATGGATAATGTCTTAATTAAGGTGGATAATGTCCTAACCGAAATTTCTTGGATAATCTTATCAAAATATTAATTATTTAGATAATTAATAGTAATAAGATCATTATTAAATTAAAATTGTTTTAATTTAATTATGAACTTTATTTAGATAAAAATTCATGAAAGGGATAGTTATTTAGCTATATAGATTTCTACTTATTTATCTTATTTTAAATATATGATAATTAAAAAGGATAAATTAAGTTATTTATTAGATAAATAAAGAGTTTAATTTGAGAATTAAATCTCTCATAGAAACCTAACCTAGCTAAATAATTTATGGCGCACCAAGCTGGAATTAAGTCCAGACTCATTGTGCCTTGACTGAAAAGTATAGTTCCTTTTTTGTGTACAAGGTTCGGCCATTATAATGAGAAGAGTTGGAATCAAAATTAAGTTGTTGAGGGTGAAAGAGTTTCACCTGCACAAAGATTTAATTTTGATCATAAGTCTCTTAGAGAATTTTGAGGATTTTGGTTAAAGGAAAAATAAGGTAAGAGGTTAGCTAACTAGGTGAGAACGACCTTAAACACTTGTGAAGTGAGTAAAAAGGAGAGAAAAATATTTCTCTCAAGTTCTCTAAGTGCCGTCACCCCTAACAGAAGAAAACACCATTGCCACCACCCTTCTTTCCTATTTTATTATGCCATTCTTCCTTTCCTTTAGAGAAAAAAACTGTTCCAGAAGTGTCCTTGGATTGGGTGAAGAAAGAAGTAGGTCATAGTTACCTTTTGGTTAAGACTTGATGAGTTTTCTAGCTAGCATCAGAGAACCATTGATCCTTAAGAAGGCTCCTATTATCATCCGTGTGGATTATCATTGGAGGCTAGACAACTGTGTTACTCATGACCTCGTAGATCAAATCAAACATTGTAGTTGCCTCTTTTTAGTTATCCTTTGAATTGGGTTTGACTTTGGATTATGACATTTAGGAGTTGGGTAACTTTTTATAATATGTGTGATTTATTATTAATAAATCCATTTTTGTTTACTACACGTTAACTCCCTTACTAAAGATCTATAGGGAAGTCCGGCTTTTCTATGTTCAATGTTTCCAAACTACCTATTTTATGTTGTTTTGTCATTTTTAAATGCTATTATTGCGTAAGGCCGGACTTTACTGGAATACGGATTCCAGCACACTAAATGACATAATTAAATAGACTATCCCAATTAAAAAGTCTTTTTATAAACCTTTACCACCATTGCCTGTAAAGATGCATTCTTTTCATCCAACAAGTGTATCATTTCATCCAACAAATGCATCATTTCATTAAATGCATATTTTCATAAAGGATGGTAACGATACACCTTTTTATCCTGAATGACTATTGGATAGCTATAAATTTATAATCTACCATAAGGTATAATAATAATAGAATTTTGCTACAATTTTTTGTTCATATTGCCGAATTGTAGTAAATTCCAAAACTTTTTTTTTAATTACAAAAGAGTTCATAACATAAAGATGAAAAGGTTTGAAGATAAGGGTTGCAATAATAAGATTCGAATTTTAAAATTGCTAAATATCTCATTTTGAAAATGATAAATTATCTAAACTAAACTTCAAATTCATAACAATTATTTTTCTTAATTTATAATATCACTTAATGAGTCTTTTTTAATGATAACGAAGAGAACGTGGACTAATAATAAGATAGTCTTTGATCACATAATTAACTATATGGAATCATGGCTGTGAATATAACAATACAAAGAAAGGGATAGGAAACCTTAGTAGCATTATTCTCATCAATTCAGAAAATGTACATAATAAAATAAAAATTGAAAGTTTCTTCTCAAAAGATAAATTGCAAAGGAAATTACCCATTTGTGTAATTTTTAATTTCCATACATGATAGCATCACCAAAATGAAATAAATTCTAAACTCTTTCGTTTTTCACACTTAGCTTTGATTTAGTCACGGCCAATGATGCACAGGTGGTGGTGATGGAGGAGTAGGAGGTGGGGGTGAGGGTGAGGGTGAGGGGGGTGGTGGTGATGGACTTCTAGGTGGGCAACCAGAAATACAACAATCAACTGGATGTGCATAGAACGACTTGCATTCCATTGGTGATCTCTGAAACGGCCTGTAGGGGATACAATTCTTCTTATCGTCTTTGGCCCGCAGCTCGAGGCATTTTGAAGGTTCAGAAGTGAAGAAATTATTGGAGAAGGTGAAATTCTTCAGCTTAGGCAATGAACATATGCTCTCTGGAATACAACCAGATAGTCTATTGTTCGCCACATTAAGCTGCTCCAACCTCTTCATTTTTCCAATAGCATCTGGCAATGGCCCAACGAGCTCGTTAGAGCTAACATCAAAGACTGTCACTCCCTTTAGCGCCCCAAGTTCTGGTTTCAAACACCCTGTAAATCCATTGTTCATGAGAATGATTTCCCGTAGAGTTCCTGCCATCTTCACCAAACTCGACGACGGAAAGCAACCTTTAAGGCCACTATTGGCCATGACGATAACTGATACAGGAGAGTTACCAAAGTTTTTCGGTAAAGATGATAGAAACTTGTTGTTGTTAAAGAACAAGGCATCTAGTTTCAGATCAAACAACTGTGAGGGGATTTGACCACTGAATTGATTGAACCTGATGTCAAGGAATTTGAGTGAAGGTAAATCAAGAACAACATAAGGGAACTCCCCACTAAATTGGTTATTACTAATATCAAGCTCATACAGAAGGTTGAGTTTCTGAAAGCTTTCAGGTACCTTGCCAGAAAAGCGATTGGAGTTTATATGGAAAAGAGCAAGGTCAGTGAGGAGGCCAAGATCTTCAGGTAAAGAACCAGATATGTTGGCATGGTTTAAGTCAATTCCAGCCACTGTTGTAATGTAAGGATCATCCGGGGCCGGTGCACAAAAGACTCCGGTGTAATTGCAAACTTTTGGGCCATACCAATTCGAGGTAAAGCCGGTGGGGTCCGAGATCATGGCATGTTTCCAAGCTTGAAGTGCTATATACGCATCGAAAAGTCGAGGGTTCGGGATCAATGGCGGATTAGTATCCAAAGCTGCCAAGCCATGAGATAGTTTAGAAGAGAGAAGTATGACGGTTAAGATCACCCAAAGGGATGATGATGATGTTAGATATGGTGTTTTCTTCATTTTAGAGGAAGAGGGTTTGTCATGAATAAAAGAGAACCGGATTAAGTATTATATATAAGGCTACATTGGCAGCCTCTTTGGGGAAGGTTGAATGTTGTAATCACTAATAATTCGCCAGCAGCATTAAACAGATGTTTTTGAGATAAAAGGATGAAAAGTTGAATGTTGTAATCACTAATAATTCGCCAGCAGCATTAAACAAATGTTTTTGAGTTAAAAGGATGAAAAGCTTGACTATATATCATCTTCCATTGTTTATTAGATATTTCTTTGGAAAATGAGGCTATATTTAGTGGAATACAGAAGGGAATATTAGTTATAAAAATCTGACTTTTGATTAACCAGAGTAAGCAACAGCCAACATGCAGTAAATTTTCTGGTGCATGGGGTTTAGGGTTACCAAAAACACGGTTTTTGCCTTTGAATCACCAAATTTTATTTATTTTTGAACCCATAGGTTTATATTTAAGACTAGAATTAAAATTATTATAGCACCAAGGTGGAAATATTATTTGACAAAACAGGTTTAGGGGCTTTAATTAAATTAATCCAATATGCATATCTTTAAGCAGGTAGCGTCCGCTAGAATATGAAAGAAGGTCAATCAAAATAGTCTAAACTGCTAACTTCTATGGGAACATTGAAAAGACAGGAAATGGGAATCTGAGAAATTATGAAAGCTACATTTTAATGATTTTTTATGATCACATATGGGTTTTTAAGTTTTGGAAAAAAAAGTTGTTTATAAGATGGAATCTGATTATGACTTTGGTTGTTTATCCATAATGTTTGATGTTTCATCATCTCAGTTTATCATTAAATCTTGGTGGTTGGAAGCTTAAGAACACTGCATAATGACGCACACGCACACACAAAAAAATAATAATAATAATAAAAAAGACATCGGTTGTATATGCAATAATATTTAATAACATGTTGTCTGAGTTGACAAAAGCAAACGTTTGTTAAAAATAATGTTTAAGAATCAATAAATAATAATTCACAATTTAATTGTTCATATACATGTGATTCATGAGAAGCTGAATAAGCTTCCATAGGGAACCCTTCGGCCCCTCGTTCCCAGATTTCTTGTTCTAGTGGTAAAGAAGTGCAAATAAGATTTATTAGACAGAAAGAAGTCAGGCTAAAATTTATATAGGCTTAAACCCAACGTCATAAAAACACCAATAATTCAATTACATTTTACAAGTCAATAAATAGAGAGTTAAATAGAGATTGTAATGTAATTTTATGATCATTATTTTATAATTTTATTTTTTTTATTATTGATATTTATTTTAATATTTATATTAATCGATCACAAATATTTATTATGTTCGTAACTATTATAAATATGAGATAATCGAAAATATATCTGTGAGCCCATTACAACCCAACTTACCAACTTGCTTTTGAGTTCCGACTAAAAATTAACACCAAAATTTACTAAAGGTAACAGATTAAACTTCGGCAATAAAAAGTTGCACTATGAGTTCAAGCATATGCTTTGAATCAAGAACTCTGATTTTTTAGGGGGAGGTAGGTGTTTTTGTCCTGATGTGGATTCGTCTTTTTCTTTTTTAATTCCAGTTGCAAAGTGGTTCGTTTATGACAGAGAGAGAAAGCCGAAAGTCAGCCAACACAAAGTTTTGGTTTTAAGGGAAACATGCTGGAAATGAGCAAAATTAAAATAAAAAAAATTGTAATGAAGCAAGAAAATCAAGACAACTTATTTAGTAGAAAGGAAGGAGTAGGTTAAAGTCAAGCACTACAAGTTGATTTTGTTGAAGGGATAAAAAATGAGTTTATATATTTTTTTTACGTAGTAATCATTATTAATAAATTAAATAATATTATTTTATTAATTTATTAAAATAAATATAAATAATTTTATTTTAATAAAATTATATTATTTAATTTATTGATAATATATAAATTTATATATTGTTAATACATAAACTACAAATCATAAAAAATTTTTTGGCAAAACTAGAATATACGAAAGAATACTTAACCATATATTCTAGAAATGTCCCAATAAAGGTAATTAAAAGCTCTATAAATATATATATATA
>JAQSVH010000002.1:5686634-5700177 GCA_029448705.1 Adansonia digitata
ACCATGGTGTTGAAAAAAGAATTCGTTTTTAATACATAAATAATGAATTTGATTAACACGAACATATTAAAAATGTCATCTATTTATTTATTTTTTTAATTTTTAGATATACTTAAAGAGGCATGTCACCCTGAAATTTGGGTAATGAAATAATTTCTAAAAAAAAAATAAAATTTCTTTTTTTAAAAAAATGTAAATCAGGAGCTTAATTTAATAGAAAGAGAATGAAAAATATAACTATTATAATCCCAAATATCTTTGACATGAAAATCTTATTGCAAATATAGAGTTCATTATACGAATATCCATACTACTACAACAACAACGACAAGAAGAAGTTGAAGTTGAAGTTTCTAGTTCAAGACTAGGACTTAAAACAACATTGGATTATTAAAACATCATCGGATTATAACCATAACTTAAATTTGTGTTCTTAATCCAATCAAAGCCTTGGAGAAGCAATGACTTTGGTAGTCAGTCCCAGCTTCCCACAAAGCTCTGGATACAACCCTTTCCTGATCTCTGCATACACTTCGCCGTCCCACTTTCGCTTAGCTAATTCCTCCGCCAAGCCAACGCTTGCCTCCCGAACTTCATTCTCGCTTTCGTACGCCGCATCTACCACCCCCCTCTTCTCCGCCTCCTCTCCCTTCATCTTCAATCCCGTTAGCAACAAATCGCGCCTGGTCGATGGCGACCCTATCTTTCCCCTGAACATCGCTTCGAAGTAATCGGGAAGCGTTAGACCTAAGTCAACCTCGGCCATGTAAACAACCCCTTGGTCTCGCCTCATGAAGACGTAATCATGGGATAAAGCGAGGATGAACCCGGTGGCGCTGGCGTGTCCAGTGACGGCGGCGATGGTGGGCATCGGGAGGTTTAGGAGAGCGGCTACAACTGCCTTAAACGATTCGGCCATGTGGATTAACCGTTTTAGAGCTCCTTGTTTGGATCCGGCGGATTGCGCCCAGCCGAGGTCGAAGCCATGGGAGAAGAACTTGCCTTGGGCAAGGGTAATAAGGGCGGAGCCACGAGTGGATTGGGCCTTGGCCTGGGAGAGAGCCGAGAGGATGGAGCTGATGAGAGTGGGGTTGAGCCTGTGCGGATCGTCGCCGGTCAAAGTTAAAAAGAAGAGGTTGCCTCGTTTCTCCAACGTACACATGCTGATTGTCGACTCGACTTCAGAATTTTGGAATACACAAAGCAACGATCAAGCTGCCTTTAAAAGCTTTGGAATGTAGACAATGAAGCTCTTTTTCCATGCTAAAGACTTGAACCATACAATAGCTGAAAATTCAAGGCTTTTGACAAAAAATTTGGAAAATACAAGAGTGGAGCTCTTTTTTCCATAAAGACTTAAACCGTAGAATGGTAGAAAAAAAAAAGGACTTTGGAAGCTTTGATAGAGACATTTGTAATGTGCAAAGTGTAATTCTTTTTCTATCTTAAATTATAAAAGGAAATGTTAATCAATGCCACACGATGATATTTAAAGAAAAATATATAATAAATAAATTTATTTATTTTTTGAACTCATTAAAAATATTAAGTGTTTAAAGATATTTTTAAAGTTATTATATATCATAATTCTTCATCCAATGCATAAAAAAAAGAGTAAATAAGATTGTCAACTAATTATTATATTTAATATAATATTATTATAAATAATATATTAAGTAATTTTAAAATTTATAATTAAGAGAAGCACTTGTTAACAAAAACCAATTAAATAATTCCTATTTAATGCCGATTAGACATGGATGAATCCAACCTATTATATAATGAAAAAAAAAACCTATTTGGAGGCTTTGGCAAGAGCTTTGGGATCTACAAAGTGAGGCTGTTTTCCTATAGTCTTATGGTTTTATGGTTTATGGGTGTTTAAAACGTTCGCTAAGGATTATTTATAATTATTTTTTTAAAAAAATTATATTTAATGATTATTTTTACTAAACAAGGAAAACAAAACAATTAATTAATGCACCTTTTTCCCTATAAATGTAATCAGTGTCACTAGTATTGTTTAATATTTCTTTAAATTATTTATATAATGGTAAAAAATAATTATATATAAAGGTTTCCATTAACTCGTGCTTAAATATTATTTAATAACTAAATTATTTTATTTGTTTTACATATTTTGTATTATTTTTATGGAATTCAAGAAAAAATAATTTATTAATTGTATTTTGTTTATATATTACCTTAAATCAGTGTTATTAACACTGATTAACATATTCCATGTATAGAACATGATATTCTTTTTCTTATATTTGAATATGAGCAAAAAGAACAAAAAATCAGCAGAAATTTATTTATTGTTATCAAGTTTATTTTAAAATTTAAAATCTTTTTAATATTACATTACTGAATTATTATATGTTTATTATGTAAAAAATATTAAAACAATGTACATAATCTTCATCTATAGTACAGCAAAATTAATTTAGTTTTACGTGTTACGATAATTTTTTTTATGATTTATATTTATTTTATATAATTATTGTATTTTATATTCTATTAATGTAGATTATACATCTCAAATTTAGAATAAATTTAAAATGCTTAACTTGTTCTTTAATGTGAAAAATTTTAACAATAAAAAAATGTATAAAAAATACGAAATATCAAATTGATTCTAAATTTCATATGCATAATAAATTTAATTATATTATTAAATAAAATGATTAATTTATTACAATATCAGTTATATACGAAATTATAGAAAAGGTAAAACTTATTAGTTTTACGTCAATGTACAATTGATTTGTCCAAATCACATTATTTCATGATGAATTTTTTTAATAAAAAGAAAACAAGTTAGCTTTCTTTTGTTTGTATTCACTATATAAGTTTCTTAATATACAAAAAGAAAGTTTAAAGTTTATTCAATATATAATTCTTTTAATAAAATTTCACTAACTCCTCTGAAATCCAAGCATCTCAAGGAAGTTGTTGATATTTTTCTGAAGTAGACTTGCCGGGCCACGGCCTTATTTTTCTCTACCTTCTTAGTTAGGTTCAGCCCGACGAGCTTGTTTTACTATTTCAAAGAATTATATTAATAATTATAAATAAATATTTTTTATTATTAAATAATAATTTAAATTAAATTAATCAATTTATATTTAAAAAGATTTTATTCAAATCCGACTCGGATGAGCCTAAGCTACCTGGCGGGGGGTTGGGCAGGTTCATTCGGAAAACTAGATTAAACATTTGACCAACCTTATCCTTTGTTCCTACAACCCATAAATCAGTCAAAATTTGAAAGGAAAATCAACCTAGGTTGAATGATAATATTGAATTGGACTAAAAAGCTTAAAATTAATAACCACCACCCAAGGTTGCTGACAATTAATGGGCTTAGCCTGTGGATGCAGTCCATCTTCAGTTGCATTTTCTTGTATGCTTTCAATATGAAATCATGAAGTCGTTGGTCTTTTGCCTACTCAATTTTCATCAATTTCAAACGATGGCGGTTTTGCTTTATGTTTTCTCATTCTGAAGCCCCTCCGGCCATACCAGAAGAAATAAGCTCCCTATTGGATGTCTCAACCGAAAAAGAAAAAGAAATCAATGCTGAGCAAGAGCTGCACAAAGTCGATATTCATCCATGCTGGTCCTATCACATGCATTAAGCTTGACGGTTTATATATCCGTTTTATATTTATATATTTTTTAAATTTTATAATCACATTTAAAGTGTTATATATTAGTTATTAATTTGATTAAGCATTTCATTAAGTAGTGTGCTACTTGACTGCAAATGCATCGTGGCTTAAGGTCTTCCTGGATCTACGTCAATGTCTTCTCAGGAGAAGCCACAGTTCATTTTCCAAGTTATCTGAACCATATTTATCACATTAAGCGCTGCTTTTAGAGTTACCGACCAGCAGCCTTCAATCTTCGCTCTTTTCTTTTTCTTTTTTTTGGGCTTATTTTTATGGGGGTTGTGTCATGGTGCAGGTAGTATTTTTTTTATTTTTTCCGTACAACTAGAGAAATTTACTTGAAATGGGTCTAGGAAAGATTGTGATGACGTTTGCTCTAATCCTCGCAAGACTTGGTAGAGCAAATCCTGAAACAAGAAGACAGTTGCTTATTCAAGCATCTTACGTAGAGCAAAAGGGAGCCACCCTTACTGTTTTTTCCATGGCTTTGTTAGGCCAATGAATGGTGAATTATTATTGCCTTTTGCATCAAGAGAAAGCGATTTAAAGGTTCACGAATATTTTTTTATTATATTTATTGTGATTATAAATATAATAAATATTATTATTATTATTATTATTATTAATTATAATAAATATTATCGATAAAAAAATTAAAATTATAAAATAATGTTTACAGTATCGCATTATATTTGAAAGCGATGAAGGGCAGATAGAGATGAAGGGCAGACAGGTTGAATTGCTTTTTTTTTTTTACGTGATAGGTTTTGCTTATGTTTGAAACCCAGTCGCATGGGCCCCAATGTAACTGGGGCCTCTAATGATTTTTAATGGTATATCTCCCTGCACTGGCTTCTTTTGGTCCCAAACTTTTTCTGGGATGTTTGAAAGAAGAAAAGAAAATTGCAGAAAACAATGAAATATCAAATCTCCTCGTCTTAATTTGTTACAATCCTTTTTTAGGATCCATTTATGGTGGAATCCAGCAGTGGATGAACAAGCAATTACGCCAATTCATCGATGAATTTATCTTTAATAAACGGCTTGTAAAATCTAAAAATTTTACTAATGATGAATGAAATCATCTTTGGTCGTCTATTTCAGTTAGAAGGTTCATTGTTAAGTTGAGTTCATAATCTTTCACCTATTTAAATCGATTATGGCCCAAATTTGTTCCATAAAACTGGATGGAATGGGTCAAAAAAAGGGACTCACAACATATGGAATTGGCTCATATATGTAAAAGAAGTTAGACTTTATATGTCCTTAATATTAAATAGATCAAGATAATTATTTTAATAATAATCAAGGTGATTTTATTTAGATAAATTTTATTCAAAATAAAACTTTAGTGATAATAATTAAAGTTAATTAAATTCTTCATTATGTAATTAGAATATAAACTCATAAAATCAACTTTAATTAGTTAATATTGATCATAATCTAGTCTTTTAGTAGCTTATAAACTATTATAAAATAATTATGAAAAACTAAAAAAATAGACTAAAAGTCATATATTGAGCGTTTGTTCGGGTGTTTGAAACAAAGTTGTATTTGTTGATAACAATGACAAAAAGTATGTTATATGAATTAAATTAAATTTAATTAAATGTTACATGAGACCATAGTTTAATCAATACAAAATCATATAAAGCCGGTGGCCTCTTGGGTTTTGAAGTTTGATTAGTTCCAACTTCTAAGCCAATAGGATAGCTTGAACTCGGACTTGGAAATTATAAAATGAAAACTGTGATGGGTTTGTTTAATATCTAATCTAAGTTGCCAGTTTGTATTAAATTTTACTAGGTTGGTTAGGTCATCCAGCCTTCCAGATTCTCGAGTTTAACCTATTGCTCTTCAATCCAACCAAATATAAAATAAACTAAACCTTGAAAATTATGATTTGTCTTTCTCCTATTTATTTATTACTGATAAAAACCTGACATTCTGGCATTGAAGAAATAATCCAAGAGACAGTGGAGGAACCGCAAGCAATAAGTTCAATAAAGGATCTAAGAATCAAAAGATGATTGTCGGCGCCCTAACTGATGAGGATCAGCCAAGCTTTTGAGATTATCTCTATTCATCTCTCTACCTATATTTTTAATCTTACTCCAATTGAAATGTAATTAAACGAGAAACTAAAATACGAAAATGCAATTAAGGACCCCTCAGAGAAAAGGGTTCGTTTCACTCAATTAATTATAAAAATAATTTATTATTTTAGATAAATATGTTTTATTATTATCTGATATAAATATAATCTTTAATTAATTGTTGCTATTAAATTGTGAGATTTGTGGAAGGAGTTCAAGTTTAGATTGTATTTGAAATGAAAATATTAAACTAATTGGCGCAAAATACTACTGTTTAACCACAAAAGAACTTCTTTGCGTTCGTGAAAGTGGTTGACTCATCCTATGTGGATGAGTCAACTACTTTGGCGCATCCGACGTGGATACATTAAGAGTTTTAGCGCATTCATGTAGGATGAGTCAATCGCTTTGACGTATTCTATGTGAAAACATTAGTCATATTGATTTTTTTAATGTGACAAAACAATAATATTTAGATAATTTGTTTTAAAATGACATTAATTTAAAGATAAATTTTAAAATTAGGGATAGTTTAATCAATTCACCTACATATATATATATGTATTATGAGTAAAATTCACTTATAATCCATAATCTTTTAATCATTTTCATCCATGACGTCTAAAAGTTATATTTATCATTTATAATCTTTACTAAAGTTTTAATTTATTTTATGATTTTTAAAAGTTGCATTTTAGTCATTCACAATTTTTAAAAGTTATATTTTTTATACATAACCTTTAAAAAATATTTTTCATTCATCCATTTTTAGTCAAAAGTAAAGAATTAACAAAATATCTATTTAATTACACGAGAAAGTTCATATACCAATTTTTATCAGCTTCAAGTCCTATGAATCAATTATAAACTTTTTTCTTTTCTTTTTTTTTTTTTTCAAATTGTGTAGCATCTATATACTTTATATTTAGTAAACTTTATTTTGCTAAAATAAAACATATGTTTTCAAAGCTTGATCGAAACTTAACTAGTAATTTTTTCAAAATCAATATTTTTAAATTTTCTCTCCAATCTCTTCATTTTTTTTAAATAAAGATAAATTTTATTTGGAAAAATATATTACGTATAGATTATATACACCATAGAAAAATTTTTCATCTTTCAAAAAATAACTTTTTGAAAGGATTTTTTTTAAATGCGATTAAAATTAGTTTCTGTATTCAATATTTCTACTTTTTTCAAATTATTAATATCATCTTTTTATTTTCCACATAAAAATAAATTTTATTCAAGCAAAACAAATATGTTAATTTTTTTCAAGCACAAAATTAATTGATATAGATAATACTAATTTTTTATAGACTTTAACACGTGTGTTTGTGTCACTTGACTTGAGTATTACTGTTTACTTAAATATTTTATAACTTTTTAACTTTAACTAATAAATGAATAATCGGTAAAATCTTTTGAAAAATTATGAATATTAATATATTAAACTTTTAAAATTTATGAATAAAAATAAAATACTAATCAAAGATTGAAGATAATAAGTGTAACTTTTAAAGATAATGGATAAAAATAAAATATTAATAAAAGCTGCAGATAATCGGTGCAATTTTATAGGTTGTGGATGAAAATAAAATATAAATAAAAAGATTATAGATCACCAATGAATTTTACTCTATGTATTATACAAGTCACGTGATTTCAGGATGATTTTCAAAAAAAGATACAAATGGAAAAAAGTTAGGTTTCTTTTGCTTGTATTCACTATAAAATTTTTTATATACCAAAATAAAAAATTTTAAGTTTATTGAATATATAATTTTTGGAATAAATATTCACAATTTCTTTATGAAATCCAAGCTTCACAAAGTGGTTATTGATATGTTCCCTTATTCTTATCTTCCGAAAGCTAAACCAAAACGTTTGAGCCAACCTTATTCTTATGTTCATACAACCCATAAATCAGTACAAATAAAAAGGAAAATCTAAGGTTGAATAACAATATTGCATTGGACTATGCTCAAAATTAATAGCCATCACCCAAGCTTCCTAAAAATGGGCTGAGCCTGTTGATGTAGCCTATCTAAAAACTTCTAGTTAATTTTTTTATCTATATTACATTAAAAGAAGGAGATAATCAGATATTAATTTAATTACCAAAAATAATAAGCATATAAAAATTATATAAATTGAGAAATAATTATATATTTTACAAAAGTATAAAAACTACCCCATTAATAATTTTTTTTTCTTAATCGTGGGATGTCATGTCATAATCTTTGAGATGCATGTCAATGAACTCTAGTGATGAATAATTTCGGTAAAATAAAATTTCTTTATAAGAAAAGTAAATAAGGAGTTTAATAGAAAGAGAACGAAAAATATTAACTACTATCTCAAATATATTTGACGTGAAAAAAATCTTATTGCAAATATATAATAATACGGCAGCTAGGTGAAGCTGAAGTTCATCTGGGACTTAAAACAACGTTGGATTATTAAAATATCGTCGGATTATAACGACCAAATCAAAGCCTTGGAGAAGCAATGACTTTGATAGTCAGTCCCAGCTTCCCACAAAGTTCTGGATACAGCCCTTTCCTGATCTCCGCATACACTTCGCCGTCCCACTTTCTCTTAGCTAGTTCCTCCGCCATGCCAACGCTTGCCTCCCGAACTTCATTCTCGCTTTCGTACGCCGCTTCCACCACCCCTCTCTTCTCCGCCTCCTCTCCCTTCATCTTCAATCCCGTTAGCAACAAATCGCGCCTGGCCGATGGCGACCCTATCTTTCCCCTAAACATCGCTTCGAAGTAATCGGGAACCGTTAGACCTAAGTCAACCTCGGCCATGTAAACAACTCCTCGGTCTCGCCTCATGAAGACGTAATCATGGGATAAAGCGAGGATGAACCCAGCGGCGGAGGCGTGTCCAGTGACGGCGGCGATGGTGGGCATCGGGAGGTTGAGGAGAGCGGCGACAACTGCCTTAAACGATTCGACCATGTGGATTAACCGTTGTTGAGCTCCTTGTTTGGATCCGGAGGATTGCGCCCAGGCGAGGTCGAAGCCATTGGAGAAGAACTTGCCTTGGGCAAGGGTAATAAGGGCGGAGCCACGAGTGGATTGGACCTTGGCCTGGGAGAGAGCCGAGAGGATGGAGCTGATGAGGGTGGGGTTGAGACGGTGCTGGTCGTCGCCGGTCAATGTTAAAAAAAAGAGGTTGCCGCGTTTCTCCAACGAACACATGGTGATCGTCGACTCGACTTCAAAATTTTGGAATGCACAAAGCTACGTTTGTTCTATCTTAAAATGAGAATTTAACTAGGCAATAGTGAATTTAGTTAAGAATTTAAAGTCATTGTCGAGGCAATTAAACAATGAGTCTTTTTTTTTTTTTGAGTTAACTAAGTGATTAAAATGTTATTTTAAAGAATTATAAATTTGTATAAATTTTTTATTTTAATAATTTAGTTTACGTATATTTTGATATGTTTATGTATTTACATAGTGTTTATTTTATTTTTTATATTTTGATTTCTTATTTTGTAATTATGTCACATCTCAATTCGTTTTATATTTTACATAATTTATTATTGTGATTCAATTTTTAAAAAAATTTTATATGTCGGTTTTGTATATCAATTCATAACATATTTTCCGTAGTTTATTATATTGTTGTATTTCAGGAAAAATTTTGTATTCATATTGTTTTTGTATGTGTTCAAAGTTATAAAATTATATAATTTTTATACATTAATAATTCATTTTATATAATTTTTAATACGTCTATGTATTATGCTCATATTATATTTTAATTATTTATTTATATTTTTATATCATTTTATATTTTACACCATTTAACATAAACTTTTATATTTACAATATATTTAATAATTAGATTATTTTATGTGCTATATATTAATATTATTAATATAATATCATTTTTAAATCTTTAATTCCTCAAAATGTAAGCAGAGACATATTCTGGAAATAACCCAAAAGAAGAAATTATCCAGACTTTGAAGGCTTTGACAATGACAAGCTTTGGAATGTACAAAGTGAAGCTCTTTTTCTATTTTATAGACTTAAAACTATACAATGGCTGAAAATTCGAGGCTTTTGACAAAAGCTTTGGAATATATCCAAAGCGGAGCTCTTTTTCTATTTTAAAGTATACAATTGTAAAATAATTACAATAATAAATTAATAATAATAATAATACCAATTACCTATTTCGACTTTGGAAGCTTTTTAAAAGCTTTTGAAATGTACAAAGTGATTCTTTTTCTTATCTTAAATTGTATACGAAAATTATTTATATTTTGAATTTAAAAATTATTTAGCATATTGATAGTAAATTTTTTTTTATTTTATAAGTGAAGTTAAAAAATTATCATATATTTTATTTATTTTTTATTTTTTTAAATATATAAAAATAATATATAGTAGTCTTTTAATTTTATTTGTGAAATTAAAAAAAATTTATTGTCGTTATATTAAATAATTATCTCTGTAAAAATATTGAATATAATTTTTTATAAATAATAAGTAAATAATGATTTTGTTAACGAAGTGTTTAAATTATATTTTTAAAGCTATTACATATCATAATATTTAATTCAATGCATTGAACGTGAGGAATGAAGTTTCAACTATTATATTTAATATAACATTATTATAAATAATATATTAATTAATTTTAAAATGTATAAAAAAAAAACACATTAAAAGAAGAAGACAAAAGAGTCTCGGTTTGAACCGTGAAGATTATCAGTAGGTTACTATGCTAGTAATTGAGATATAGGGAGAAAGGATAAGTTCAAAGGACGTTGCCTTACCTCGAATTTTTTGTTAGAAAATAAAAATCGAGTAAAATGTTTTTATTTAATGCCCATTAGACATCGATTAAACAAACCGATTATATAATGAAAAAAAAAAACTATTTTTATTTTGTGGGCTTTGAGAAGTGCTTTGGAATGTACACATTGAAGCTGTTTTCTTATTCTCTAGCTAATAGGTGTGTGAGGATATTTTTGAACGGTATAATAATATAGATGTTAAATTGATTTAAAGTTTTATATATATAATAAATTTAATTATATAACAGTTGGTTCGAATATTAATTGTTATAAAAAATTATAAAATTAATTAATTTTATATCAGTGTGAAATTGGTTTATCCTTGTGAATTATTTATGTATAAATCACATTATTTCATCATGGTTTTTTTTTTTTTTTTAAGTTAGCGTTTCTTTTCTTTGTATTAACTATATAATTTTTTTAATATAAAAAGAAATTTTAAAGTTGATTAAATATATAATTTTTTTAAAATAAAAGCTTACAACTCTCCTGAAATTCGAGCATATCAAGGAGGTTATTGATATTTACCGTATTTTGATCTTTTGAAATAGACTTGGCAAGTCGGTCAGACAATTTATTTTATTATTTAAAAAACTATTAAAAAATTTATATTTATATTTATATATTATAATTAAATTTAAATTAAAATTTTTACTATTATACTAATTTAAGTTGACTTAAATTAATTTAAATTTAAAAATAAATTATCCAAAGGCCAGTTGTATGGGCCTGGCCTACCGGCTGGGTTTAGACTGATCTGTTCTGAAAAAAAAATTAAAACATTTGACCAACCTTATCCTTCTATTACCATAAATCAGTCAAAAAATGAAAAGCAGATCAATCTTAGGTTGAATGATAACATTGAATTGGACTAACAAGCCTAAAAGTAGTAACCATTACCCAAGCTTGCTAACAATGGGCTTATCTTGTGGATGCGGTAAAAGTCATGAAGTCGATGGTCTTTGCCTTGGCGATTTTCATTGCTTTCAAAACGACGGCGTTGTTCCTCTGTTTTCTCATTTCTGGAGTCCTCCATACGTGTACTGGATGTCTGAATCCACAAATATGGTATTGATGCTGAGAAAGCTGCACAAACTCGATCTTCATCCATGCTGATCTGCTTACTGCATGTACTAACTTTAGCAATTCGTATATCCGTTTTATATTTATGTGTCTTTTTACAATATATAGTTGCATTTAAAATGTTATATATTGGTTGTTCATTTTGATTACGCATTTCATTAAGTAGTGTGCTATTTCAGCAAATTCATCGTAGCTAAAGGGCTTCCTCTGGATCTACGTCGATGTCTTCTCAGGAGAAGCCACAGTTCATTTTCCAAGTTATCTGCGCCTTCCATCTTTGCTGTTTTCCTTTTTGCTCATTCTTTTATGGGGATTTTGTCACGGTGCTGACAGTACTTCATGTTTTTTCTTAAAATTATATAAATTTACTTACAGGCTCTAGCAGATGAAATAAAGTCATGAAGTCGATGGTCTTTGCCTTGGCGATTTTCATTGCTTTCAAAACGACGGCGTTGTTCCTCTGTGTTTTCTCATTTCTGGAGTCCTCCATACGTGTACTGGATGTCTGAATCCACAAATATGGTATTGATGCTGAGAAAGCTGCACAAACTCGATCTTCATCCATGCTGATCTGCTTACTGCATGTACTAACTTTAGCAATTCGTATATCCGTTTTATATTTATGTGTCTTTTTACAATATATAGTTGCATTTAAAATGTTATATATTGGTTGTTCATTTTGATTACGCATTTCATTAAGTAGTGTGCTATTTCAGCAAATTCATCGTAGCTAAAGGGCTTCCTCTGGATCTACGTCGATGTCTTCTCAGGAGAAGCCACAGTTCATTTTCCAAGTTATCTGCGCCTTCCATCTTTGCTGTTTTCCTTTTTGCTCATTCTTTTATGGGGATTTTGTCACGGTGCTGACAGTACTTTATGTTTTTTCTTAAAATTATATAAATTTACTTACAGGCTCTAGCAGATGAAATGAGGTATTCAAATAGTTTTTTTTACGGGATTACAAATATAATAACTATTATCATAATTAATTATGATAAATATTAATATAAAATAAATTAAAATCATAAAATAATAATTACAATATTATGTTATAACCAATGCTAAATCAGTTGATTAAGAGATAATAGGTAGAATCGTATTTTCCTATGATCAATTTTGCCTACGTTTGAAAGCTGGTAGCGTAGGCCCGAATTTAATTGCAGCCCCTAATGATTTTGAGTGGTGTATGTCTCTGCACTGCCTTCTTTTGGTCCCAAACTTTTTCCTTTTTCGCAAGGAATGTTTGAAAGATGAAAAGAGACACAAAGAAAACAATGGAATATTAAATCTCCTGGTCTTAATTTGTTACAATCCTTTCGTAGGATCCGTGTATGGTGGAATCCAGCAGTGGATGAACAAGCAAATATACGAATTCATTAATGACTTTGTCAATAATACACTGCTTTTAAAATTTAAAATTTCCACCGATGATTGATGAGATAAATTTTCTTCCTCAATTTATATTAGAAGGTTTTCATTTTTCAGTTCATAGTGTTTCATCTATCTGAATTGATTATAGTCCAAATTTGTTCATAAAATGGGATGAAAGAGATAAAAATGGACTTCCAACGTATGAAATTGGCTCATATATGTATAAAACACTAGATTTTCTATATCAGGTGATAATTAAGTAGACTGAGATAATTTTTAATTATAATTGAAATATTATTATTTAGATAAATTTTATTTAAAATAAAACTCTTATTTCAATAACTAATTAAAATATAAAAATTTTTACAAGATACAAGTTTAATTAATCATTTAGACCTTCGTCTAGTCCATCAAATTTATTGTACACCATCACAAGGTAACCATCTAAAGAAAATAGACTGCAAGCAATATCCATCATAATGTAATTATCTAAG
>JAQSVH010000002.1:5713313-5727081 GCA_029448705.1 Adansonia digitata
AAAAAAAAAGTCCATACAAAAACAAACCCAAGTCCCCTTTTTTCATCACCTCCTAACCCAAACCCTAAAACCAAACAAAACCTGAAAAAGGAAAAAGAAATTCATAGGTAAGAAAGAAAAAAAAAACCTAACAAAAAAATCAATAAAATAAAGAAATAAAAATGGACCCACAATTGTGTTAAGCCAATCAACAAACTTTAAAGCCCCCCAAAACGAGTGAAGATAGACTCGAGACGTTTTGGCAATGACTTCGTGAAGTAATTTTTTATTTAAAATATTATATATTTATATAAATTTTATATATTAATAATTTATGTTATATAAATTTTATTTTTTATTTATATTATTTTTTCATAATTTTATGATAATATTTTATTTTATATTATATTTTATTTTTTTGTCATATCTTGGTTCATGCTTTACAACATTTGTCACCGACTGTATATTTAAAAAACAAAAAACCCTGTTATTTATTTTATTTTCTCTTTTTCAACTTTCGAATATTTATTTCTTTTTTTATTACTCAATAATTTTGTTTCTTGTCAATATTTTACCTAAATTAATTTTTTAATTAATTTTAATAATTAATTAATTTGTTTAAAAGTTGGATGCAAACCAGTAACGACAAAGCGAAGTGACCTTTCTTATTTTTATGTATATATATATATATATTCTCAGTCCTCACAAACATTTAGAGAAAAGAAAAAAAAATAGTAAATTATAAAAAAATAAATTACAGAATTTAAGAATTTAAGAATTTAATATAATAAATACAAAATTATTTCTCCTGGGTTTTCTTCTCTTTCTTTGCTCTTTCTCTTGCTTGCAAACGTCTTTTGTTTCTCTTTTGTCTCTGTTACCCTTTCGCTCTAGAATCTCTAAAAGAGCTGCCATATCCCTTATTTGAACAAGCAAAATAATTAAAAAAAAACTATTAATTCTTCTATTCCGAGGTTCGTTTTCACTGTTCGATCTATATGGTGTTGTTTGAATTATCTGATTTTTCTTTTTTGTCTTGGGTCTTTCTTTCTTTTTTTTTTTTTAAGGGTTTGGTTTTGATTGGGGTTTTGGGGCGGGTGGGTTTCAGTCCGGCGATCTTTATTTCTTAGAGGGTTTAATTCAGCTCCGGGTTCATGTAATTGGGTTTTAATTCGATTGTTGTTTAATTTGGGTCTTATGGATTGATTCATAGGATCCTGTTTGGTTCGTTTTTGAGCTTGATTATTAATTTTATTAAGATTATTTAATTAGGGTTTTATTGATTTTTGTATTTTAATTTGACTGATTGTAGTTGTTGAACTCGTCTGATTAAAATAATAATAGATTCTTTAAATTTTTTATATATATTTTTGTTAATTTGAAAAACTTTGTTATCAATAGAATATGAACCTTAAAAATCGTGCTTCTGTAAGTTGGTTTTGCGGTAATTTTAATCGTAAATGGCCGTGGAAATTTTGATATAATTTTAGTTTTAATTTTGGGTTTTAGGATGCTGTGTTTAAAAAAAAATGGGTAAAGGTTATATGCCTCTATGGAAATGGTGTTTCTAATGATTTCACATTTCAAAGTAAGGTTTAAGAGTCAATAATTCTGATTGGTTTCTTGTCTGGGTTTTTGATTGCGTAGCAAGCGGAGCTCAAGGAGTGTGGGAGGACTTTTAGGTGGGAAATGGCTGCGATTGCAAGGGAGGATTTTGGAGTGGGAAGGTCTGTCGAGGGGATTTCAAGTGGGCAGCATTGTCAATCAGGGGAAGCATTGGCAGAGTGGCGGTCTTCTGAGCAGTTGGAAAATGGAACTCCTTCAACCTCACCCCCTTACTGGGATTCTGATGACGATGATGATGGTGGTATGCTTTTGGATCCCTTTTGTGTGAATGCTCTTTATTCTTTTGAACATCTGTTTATATTCAGTCAGTTTATTCTCAACCATTATAAAATCTATTGAAGTGTTGGGTAGGTTGAATCCTTTATATATTAATTCCAGTGATTAAAAGACACAGAATGACATGATTAAAAATTGGCTTGAATTTATTTCTGGGTAGACTATCGTGAATTTCCTGTCTAAATTTTGGAATACGACTGAATGGTTCTCTAATGTTTACAAATTACATATAATCATAACTAGAATTGTTGGATTAGGTTGTTGAAGCATGTATAAATGGAGCCACAATTGTCTTGAGAGTAATTCGCTGTCGATGGTTTTAATTTGTTTCTTGTTTTTGCATGAATTTATGTTTTTCAAGCTCTAACTCATTGATCAATGGTTGATTATAGAAGGTCAACTACTGAAGCCTGGTTCTCATGACACATTCACCTCTTAAAGTAGATTTAGAAGATCCCTAACCATCCTGTTTCTTTTATTTCTAGTACCCTTGATATGCAAGTTAACTAGATGGATATGAAGGAGGTATCTTTTTGAATTATTGCCTCTGGACACATAAAATTTGAGTGATCATGATATCTAGTCAAGCAATTGGTTTTTAGGGTCTCAGGAATATTTTAGTTCAGATTTCTTTGTTTTTTAAAATGTCATCTGTAGTTCAAGGAGGAGTTACTTTATATTTTCTTTCTTAAACGTAATCTGGAGTTCTACAAGGCGCTATTAACTGTTCCTTCCTGATGCATAATACCATAGGAGAAACATATAACATGAGAGGTGAATAGGCTAGCTTGCTAGTAGATGATGCTTGCTCTGAACTATTTGATTGTACAAAAAAATACAAATTAAGCTGGGCTAGGGAATACTTATCAAGAAGTCTCTCAGTCTTTACTTTGTTTCCATTTTAAGTTTGAAGTTTTTGGTATATGTTCTCATTATTCATCCCCTTTTTTATGATCAAAACTTTTTAAACTGAGTTCACTTCTTTTATAGGGCTGAGACCTTCTGAATTATACGGAAAGTATACATGGAAGATAGAGAATTTTTCACAGATTAACAAAAGAGAACTTCGTAGTAGCGCATTTGAAGTTGGTGGCTACAAGTGGTATGGGGCTCAAATATTATTGGATGTTATTTTCTACTTTGTTTTGTCAATTTCATACTTGTCAGTCTGAATTTCTGATTCTTTCATATCATACTGAAATTCTATGTGGAGAATATGTTTTTTTTATGCAAAAACAGATAGATCTTTTAGACTTTATAGTGTTGGTCATAAAGAAACATATGCTTTTTCAGCGGGGCATATTCACTAGTTTTGATTTGAGCAATTTGCCATGGTTGATAGGTACATTTTAATTTATCCACAAGGTTGTGATGTTTGCAATCATCTCTCATTGTTTCTCTGCGTTGCTAATCATGACAAACTTCTTCCAGGTTTGATATTATCAGTAAATTACACATTGGATTTATTATCATTAATTTTGCATTATATTGTTGAACTTATATGGTTCCTTGCTTTTTTCTGAGATAGGTTGGAGTCATTTTGCACAGTTTACAATAGCTGTTGTGAATAAAGATCCAAAGAAATCAAAATATTCAGGTTGGTTGGCTCAAATTTAGTTTAGGTGCGTTAGTAGAGACCATTAACCATCTGTAACTTTCTGTGTATTGCAGATACTTTACATCGATTCTGGAAGAAAGAGCATGACTGGGGATGGAAAAAGTTCATGGAGCTCTCAAAAGTTTATGATGGATTTATAGAATCTGACACGCTTATCATAAAAGCTCAAGTTCAGGTCATCAGGTAATTTATTGATAAGCAAACTTCTGCCTTTGGTGCTTCATTCAATGACTACATGAGTGTTCCTTTCTTACTGATCTTTATTAGATAGCCTTTATGGTTTATAGTTAAGTCCTTCCAATTTTCTATGGCTGTTTATATTAGTAATCTATGTTAATTGGACTCGGGTGTATGTGTCGGATACATGTATATGTCCAACACTGGTATCATGTATTTGGAGGGTCCTTGGAGGGTAATATCCCCATGCCCATGTTTGGATTTATGTCGGACACAAGTACATCAAAACAATTGAAGAGTTGGAGCAATATAGTTAGCAGTAGGATAGATATAGACTTTAAATGTTGTTCTTCATGCTTATCAAGAAAACTTTTGCGATCCCAGTTTTCAGTAAATATAAGATTCAGAGTGAAACTGTCAATTGATATTTGTTTCATTCTGCCATTGTATTATATCTTTGATGATAAAGTTGCTTAGTAATGAGGTCATTATAGTTTAACAAGGCTCCTTCCACTGAGTTGTTTCCTTATTTTGAATTTATGGCCTTCATATTTTACAATAGAGTTGATTTCTTGTGCTAATTTCTGTACACCTGATTTAGTTTTTTTCCCCCCATCTTGATGAGCAAATTTTATATTTTGTCTTGAATTTGTAGAGAGAAAGCAGACCGGCCTTTTCGTTGCCTTGATTGTCAGTATAGGAGAGAGCTTGTTAGGGTGTATTTGACAAATGTAGAGCAAATTTGTCGCCGTTTTTTGGATGAGAGACAACAAAAGCTAGGGAAGTTGATAGAGGACAAAGCTAGGTGGTCAAGGTAAATGATTTTGTAGTCTCTACTTTTCATGAATTATTACTCATTTTGAATGCTGAATACGAGTTTTAACTGTGTGCAGCATTTGTCGTTGAAAGATAGATTATGTTTGAATGCTTTCCTTTTAGAGGGTTTTCTTATGAATTGGTTTCTTTGGTTCCTATTACCATTGCCTGATGTCCTGCTTAAGTTTTCATCTTTTTTCATACTGCATCAAATTCCTTATTGCCTCAACATCATGTATCAAAGGTGGTCTCAATTATTTTTGACTTTGTTATTCTTCTTTTGTGCTTTTCTTCATGTTTTAAATGGCATACGTTTCGTGATTTTGTTTCTCATTGGGTCATCACTTTTATCTTTTTGTTGCCTTCTCTCACTAATTTTTCGGAATTGTTGCAGCTTCTGTGCTTTCTGGTTGGGGATTGACCAAAATGCCAGGCGCCGAATGGGCAGGGAGAAAATGGATGTGATTTTGAAAGTAGTTGTGAAGCACTTTTTTATAGAGAAGGAAGTGACATCTACTTTGGTAATGGATTCACTTTACAGTGGGTTGAAGGCTCTAGAAGGCCACAGTAATGGGAAGAAAGCAAAGTCAAAACTATTGGATGCTGAAGAAATGCCAGCACCAATTGTTCACGTGGAAAAAGATATGTTTCTATTAGTGGATGATGTGCTACTACTTCTAGAAAGGGCTGCTTTGGAACCACTACCTCCGAAAGATGAGAAAGGTCCTCAAAACCGAACAAAGGCAAGTTTCTGAATATCGATGATAGGTTATAATAAGTAAGAACATCACATTGGTTTAAGCGAGTATAGAGTAATTTGTAAATTTCCATTTTAAAACTTTTTTAGATTGATGAAAATGTATGTAGTGGATATTCTTACTTCGCTTCCAAATAGGTGAGTTCTGTCTTTTTGTCCGAGTTATATGCTACTCAGATTTGGGCATGTTAAATGTTTTCCAAGATTTCCAAGTATTTGGAGGATCCTTGGAGGATCATATCCCTATACCATGTCCGGATATGCATCAGACGCAGGTATTTAAAGAAAAATGAAGAGTCTGAGCTTTCTGGGAAAGATAATTCAAGCCCCTGGCCTGACATAAGTATTTATGATTTCTAAAGCAGCAATAAACAAAGCTTTTCCCTTGCTCAGCAAGACTTTTCATTTTATGTAGGATGGAAATTCTGGAGAGGATTTCAACAAGGATTCAATTGAGCGTGATGAAAGGCGTCTTACAGAATTGGGTCGCAGGACAGTGGAAATATTTGTACTCTCTCATATTTTCAGGTACCATTTTTTTTTTCTAATTTTGCATTCAACTAATAATTGGGTAATTTATTTTTCTCATTACTTATGGAAATACTGGAATGTCTCCTTGAAATTTGGATCAGCCACTAAATATATATATGTATGCATAAATATGATGATTCATGTGCATGTATCTAACCCAGGGAAGTTATAAGCATTAACAGTAATGTAAGTTGCTCCATTTGGTTCATGGAAATCATGAGGGAAAGAAAAAAAAAGTTGATAGTTTGAAAATTTTTGAATTTACCTCACATTTTTCTATGGGACAACAGTTTTAACAAAACAAATGGGGGGTAAATATTTTATGAAAGCCACCATATAACTTAAATGGATCTCTGTCTCCTGTATTTTTCCTGGACATTTTGTTTTCTGAAATTTGAAACTTTTAAATGCTTTTTTTTTTTTTTAATATGCTATTGCTTTAAAATCTACTTTGCCATATAGTTTTCTTACTAAATGAATACCGTACTTTTTTGTCATTGGAACTTTGGATTTGCATTCTGTTACACAAGGCATCTCTATATCTGCATGATGTTTCCGGTCAACTTGACACTGTCCAGGATGGTGAATGTACTAGAACAATAGTTTCTTTGCTTTCAGTGAGAGACGGTGATATATTATCTTAATAAATACCAGCTAAAATAGTTCTTCTAGAAATAGGGCATTTGTGTTATTTCTGGATGGTGGTTTACGTTCAAAAGTTTTGGTGGTTATGCAGTTACTCATGATTTTGTGCTCCTTTATATGACCTTTCTTTTTGTCAGCTTAATGGATAGATTGGATTCTTAATTTTCGCTTAGTGTTTCAAACTTCTATTCAGCAATCTCCATAGGATATTAATGGATAAAAGTGGTACGAGATGATAGTGAGTAGTGATACTTATTTGTACGCATAGATGCCCTAATTTTTTGCTTGCATACAGCAACAAGATTGAAGTTGCCTATCAGGAAGCTGTTGCTTTGAAAAGGCAAGAAGAACTCATTCGTGAAGAAGCTGCTTGGCTGGCTGAGAGCGAGCTGAAGGCTAAACGAGGAGCATCTGTAAAGGAGAAAAAATCAAAGAAAAAACAGGTATAGTCCTTGTTTTTGGCATGGTTGAATCTTAGCAGATATCCAAATAAAGACTCTCCTCGGACCACCTGAAAATAAAAAAATGAAACAAAAATATGGTTTTCCATATTCCAATTCCAAATTTATTTTTTGTGGTGACTATTACAAAGATCCCACGATCTACTTTTGGAAGCAATTTGAAGTGTGTGTGTTTGTCTATATATATATATATTTATATCACTTTCATTTTGAAAAAAATTAAGAGGGTGGGAATATATTTGTGAAGTTTTTTCTTCCCATTCTGAATGCGATGTATTTCCCATGTTTACATACTGCAGGCTAAGCAAAAGCGGAACAATCGGAAAAGCAAAGATAAGGGGAAGGAGGAAAAGGCTATTGTGGCTGCACAGGAGAAGCACCAAGAAGACCAGCCCGATGATGAAAATGAAGCCTCTATGATGGTGGAGGAGCAGCCAGTGCCTGAAAAGGCCGATGTTCTGGGTGATGTTTCTGATGTTTCTGACTCAGTTGATGGTGCCGCTGAAGTTCTTCAGCCCGATTCAGAAGACAGAGATGCTAGTCCTGTTAATTGGGATACAGATACATCAGAAATTCAAGCCCCCACGGAAGCCAGTAGCAGTGGAATAAGTGGACTGTCATGTGTACAAAATGGAGTTGCCGATAAAAGGAGCCCATCTCTAATGGATGATAGTTCATCAACATGTTCAACAGACTCTGTACCATCAGTGGTAATGAATGGGCCCTATAGAGGGAACTCATTTTCAAACAACCACAATAAAAAATCACTGAGCAGGTAAAGTATTAGGTTTCTTTTCATGCTTCTGGATGATAAAACAAGATATTTATCTCATCTGGCTCTTCAAATTTGTAGAGGAAAGAACCAGCGAAGTAAAACATCAAGCGATGGCAGTAGTTGGATTACAGAATCTGATAATCGGCCTTCTTGTCCTGCAATAGATGCTGGGAACCAAAATGATGTTTCTGGAAGTAGTAAGGTTGTTGAATCTGAGTCCGAGGCTGCTGTTTCCTTTTTGTCAGATCAGACAAGGTGTGCCGAGCAGGATGCTGTTAGGAAGGTGGTGTATTTATATATCTATCTTCCCTCATAAGCTCTAAACTCTTTTTGCCACTTTAGAGTTGTACTGCTTTTGCAGCTTTGATGAGCTATATGATTGACATTTATCTATTCAATGTAATAGGAAGAAGTTGTTCCACTGCGAAAGAAACCAAGCACCCAAGATCCAGTTGATTTGGAAAGACCTAAAGAGAAGACGGCTGCTATACCGTCCTCTATGAGTAGCCCTCCTAGAAATCTGCCACCTGCTCAGTTTAGGTCAGAGTACAGGAGTGGTGGCAGTGTAGATTCTATACTGATTAGGAAGACGTTGTCGAACATCCCGCAGCAGAATGATCAACCTACATCTTCAATTACATCATTCCAAGTAACTGGTATATTAAAATCTGAGACTCAGAAGGCTGCAACCCCAAAACCAACTGAAAAACCTATGACCCCCCAAGTACCAGCGATGTCAAGGCCCTCCAGTGCTCCTCTAATTCCAGGTACTAGGCCAACTGCTGTTGTTGTTTCTATGGTTCAAACAACTCCTTTCCTCGCTCGATCAGTTAGTGCAGCCGGCCGTTTAGGTCCTGACCCATCACCCACTGCTAGTTACGTTCCTCAATCTTACAGAAATGCCATAATGGGTAACCATGTGTCTAGCTCAGCTGGTTTTACTCATCCTAACTCCCCTAGCGCAGGAGTCAATCCGTTGCCACCGTACTCGCAACCAGATGCCTTGGTTTCTGCACCAGTTTATATACCCCAGGGCTCTGAGCGGATGGAGCCAAATTCTGTCCAATCAGGCCTTCCATTTGGCGTTGTAACTAGGGATGCCTTTCGGAATGCTCCCCCCTGGATGGAGAGTTCGCAAAGGGATGGCAATAGAAGCATGCACTCCGATCCTTCTTCATTGCTTAGTGAGATCCAAAATCTTGACTTGTGCAAATCCCAGGAACACTTCTCTACTGAGTTTCCAGCCTGCGCATCTGGACGTCAGACCCAAGGTCTACTGGCAGATGAGTTTCCGCACCTTGATATCATCAATGAGTTGCTTGATGAGGAATACACTGTCGGGAAGGCAGCTAGGGCAGGAACTGGCTTCCATGCTCTTGGCAATGGGTCACATTTATTAAATCGGCATTTTTCTTTTCCATCCAGTTTGGGCATTTCAAGTGAGATGGGATCCTCGAGTGGCTCATGCAGGTTTGAAAGAGCCCGGAGTTACCATGATGACGGGTTCCAACGAGGTTACAGTAGTTCCTCAGGCAACCATTTCGATGCACCGAGGGAGTTTATTCTGCAAGCTAGCCCACTGCCTTATGCTAATGGACAACAAATCGACGGATTGATCCCAAACCAGTGGCAGATGGCATCTCCCGATCGGTCTTTACTCAGCTTTCGGAATGCAGATGGTGACAGTTACCCATACTACAGCCCAGAATTTTCTAATCTAGCATGTGGCATCAATGGCTATACAGTATTCAGACCTTCCAACGGGCATTGAGAAAGGTAACCAATGAAGGAGTTCAGTTCACCCACAAATTTGATAGTTACTCAATATAATGTAATAATTATGTATTTAAGGAAAATTTGATGGGGTCTTAGATTTGGAGTGAGCTTGTAATCTTTATCATAAGGAAAACATTTTGTAAAGAGTGTTACTGCTGCTGCCTTCCTTGAATCAAGCATTTCTAGTTCTGTTGGAAATCAGTCTTTGTTCTGATTTCTCTTCAGTTGTTTTTTTTTTTTTTTTTTTTTTCGGTTAACGCTGGATTTTTGTTTTCTTTCTTACACGAAAGAAAGTTTGTTGGATTAATTGCGGAAAAAAAAAAGTTAAATCCAAAAGTATTTCGTAGAAGTAGCTTGGACGATAGCACGGTTTTTTATATTTTCTTAGCCACGCTTTAGAACAATGTTAAATCTTAAAGTGGGATGATTCAGACGACTTAATTAGTTCCTAGTTTTCACTGCAAACCTTCAGAGTGTCCAACGTCAAAGCAGGTGCAGTACACTATGAAACTTCCTATAGCAAGAACAAGTAAACCTAAACCAGATTGATTCCATTAGGTAAAAACCTGGACCGTATCAATTGGGCAGATTTATTCAAACGAGAATCGATGATCCATCTAATCTTATAAGTATATAAGAATAAAGTGAAAGGTAAAGTAATCTTATAAGTACATAAGAATAAAGTGAAAGGTAAAGTAGTTAATAATCAATAAAAAACTAGATAAAAAAAATCAAATTATATATATTTTAAATTTCATTTATAACTAATTTTATGTTAAAAGAGTCAGATAATTAAGTAAATTTCATATTTTTTATAATTATCAACTATATTTAATATTTATTTTATATTAAAAAATATTTTTAAATCGATCAGTACAATTAGTTCAACTGATTAGAGATATGATTGAATTGATCTTTGATATGATTTTTTAAATCTTGGATGATTCATGAAATCACTTTTAATATATTTAGTTTACTTTTATTTTTTTATTTTTTATTAAAATAAAAATATATATAACTTAAAAATAAATTAAAAAAGAGAGAATAAAAATAGAAAAATTAACCCTTTTTAAAAACATTATCAATGCCTTAATCCCATTAAAAATGAGATAAGAATGTAAGAAAATAAAAAACTTGGTGTAATGGTATTCAAGTCCAAACAGCCTCCATCCCTCTTCTTTTCTTAATTACAAACCCATTCAAAATTTTGAAACTTTTATAAGAAAATAAACTAAGAATTCAACAGTCAAAAACCTTTCAACAAATAAATTTAAAAAAATAATATTAGACACAATACGATTATATGATATAAAAAATCAAAACATAATACGAAAATAATAACATAAACAAAACATAAAATATACAAATACTTTTAATTAACAAAAGATTAACATAGTAAAAGTTATATAAATAAAAAAATATATTAAATATGATTATAACTTAATAAAATTTAGGAATATGGATAAGAACTATACATCTGCAACTCCTATAAAACCCACCCACTCTTCCACGAAATCCTTCATAGTTTTATCTTCTGTTATATACCCCCCCCCCCCAAAAAAAAAAAAGTCATGGGGTTTCTCAACATTGCTTTGGTAGCTTTTCTTCTTTTACAGGTCCATGCAATTAGTGCTGGCAGGCTCTTGCATGAAGAAACTAAGTTGGCGAATGAAGGGCTAGATTTACAGTCCCTTCAAAAGGGTACTGTCCCTCCGTCAGAGGGCTCCTCCTGCACCAACGTTCCTGGTAATGGCGGACCAGGCTGTCCATTGAACGAAATGCACTTTGCTGCTCGTACTTTACCTCGTCTCCATGCTTATCCACGTCTCATGGTTCAATTTGGTGTTGCCATTGATCAGAAATGAAGCTTGGAAGTTGGAAGTTTGGAGCTGAAGATATGACTTTCTCTTTTTTTCCCCCCCTCCTTTTTTTAAGCTATGGTTTCATTTGCCATTGATGAAACGAAGCTTCTTTTCTTTCAATTTTATTTGGATTTAATTTGTTTTTTTTTTTTTAATTTTCTTGTTTCATGTAAAGAAAAATTGTTCATCTTCAAGGACTAATAAAGCAATAAAAATTTTCTTTCTACAAGAAAAAAGAGGGTTTTCTTGGACAATGCTCTATATTCTTGTTCAATGACCCAAAACTTGTGTTTGTTTGCCAAGAAAGTGGAAGAAAACTGATAAATTAAAGATATTATAATTTAATTACTAATGGCTTTATAGGCTTCCTTCAAAGATCCTACAACTGGAATCTTAGTGGAATCTGACTAAGAGGGTAGCTATTAGTTTAGATTAAGATTAAAATTGCGTGATGAGATTGAAGAATTAGACAAGGTTGAGTTTGGATTGAAACTGGATGCCGGATTTGGTGGGCAGCTTACTTTTGACTGTGGCTAAGTCAAAACAAAAGGCAAATGCATTTTTATGGCAACCAGAATGCGATAGAATCAAATTCCGTATAGAATCAAATTACACTTTTTATGAATTCGAGTTTAATTCAATTAATTCGCATAATTATTTTTAATATGACTTTTAGTATAGAGTGATCTTTCAAAATTAAAAGTAATTTATTTACTGTGATTAAATTACCATGTTTGATGATAACTTAAAAATTCTAGGTGACAGTAATATTAGATCATCGAAAATTATTAGATCATCTTATTTTGAATTGATCATAATCTCATCCAAAAAGATGAAAAAGTTTTATTACCGAGGAAAAGTGATCTTCAATTTTTTTAAAGATAAATTTAGCCTCTTAAGTGATACGTATAAATATTTATTTTTACAAAAACAAATATTTACTTTTTAATTATCTTAGACAAAAATAATTTATGTGATCATTAGATATGAATATGTTAATAACTTTTAATTATATTTATAAGTACTAGTTCATAGCTTATAATTCTTTATAGAATAATAAACTTTTATTTTATAAATTGTTCGTTCAATAAAACTTATTATTGTTGCTTTTATTTAATAATCTTTTCATTAATAATAAGGTTATTTTGGGTATTACATATTTTTTTTATGTAATATCAAATACAGTAATTTAATATTACCAATTATCTATGCTATTATACCAAACATTGTAATTTAATATCTAGTAATCAAATCATCTCGATAATATTAGTACCATGGTAATTAAATCATTAATGTGATCTTAAAAACTACACCAAACACTACTAAGAAGCGAATTTAGCACATTTGAAATTTAAATCTCAAGATTAATAACCTTCTCTTATTTGATTATCCCCAAATTATTTTTTCTTTGTACACAAGAAAATTAAATATTTTGTGTAAAAATGGTTTATAATCCTACTATATATTTTGCAATTTTCCTTTTATAAAAGATGTCGAGGTCTACAGCATAATTGGAGATAATATATATATATATATAAAGTTTTATTGCAATCGAATACCAATTTACGTTTATGTATTAGTATTAGGCCATATTGACTAAAAAGTAACGCTAATGTTAATAATTTTATTAGTTGTTTTATTTTTGATTTGACGGAAGGATGAATGATGAATTTTTGTAAATTGGTAAATAATAAATGCAAATTTTTTAAATATGTTGGTAGAATTTTAAACTCTTAATTTTAATTATAAAAATTCGATCTCTGATGAAAGTAATAAATATATATCTATATATATATTAACCATAGATTATGCTTTGTGATTATTTCTATCTATGAATGTTTTATAATTCTTTGTTTCTTGAAGACAATAAAGATCAAACAAATCATTTATAAAAAGAAGTTGCACTTGCTGTTTTGATTAACAATGTAATATGTAGACCGTCAAAGATCATAAATATAAGTATATACTATTAAAGATTTGAGGAAAATTACTATATTAATTAAGTACTAAGATTGAAATTTTCTTACTTTTAAATCCCTGAAAGAAAAAAAACCTAAACTTGATCTTTTGCACTCTTGAAATACAATTTAATTCAGAATTCTTTCTAATATTCTTTAAAATATATATGTATGGTTTGAATTGTATTTGGTTTGATTGGATTCTCCTTTATTATCAACATTGAGAACATAATACCGATATAAATATATTGTTAGTAAAATTTTTAAATTTCACAAATTAGTATATGACGTATAATAAAAAATATTTTAAAAGAGAAATTAAACTTGAGATAGACTTTTATCTATTTGTAAAATTAAAAAATTTTATTGCCGATATTTAAAAAAATGAACTCTATAAAGATGTTTTATATAGATATATATATAAATTTTTTTTAATGGAAAATGGTAGTATCAAAGAAGTTTCATGTGCATGTAAAGAAATCCTTGGTCTTCAATTCTTTGGTAAAACCAA
>JAQSVH010000002.1:5815215-5825788 GCA_029448705.1 Adansonia digitata
ATTAGTTACCAAACCAAAAATATTTATTATTATTTATTATTATCATTATTAAGAATAATCATTAGTGAGAAAGTTTTTCTTGCAAAACATGTAAGAAAGAGAAATTTTTTAGAAGAAATACAAAATTAATCAATAAACTAAAAATATTTATTATTTATAGTTATTGCAATAAATAATTATTAATAGAGAAAGAGAAAATTGTGTGAAAAAAGATTCTGTAATTATTTTTTATCCTCCAACAATAATAAAAAAAATACTAGCAGATATAATTGGTTGAAACACCTACAATTAAAGAAAGTAAAATCTGATTGGTATAAACAATTGACTTAAGTTTTTTATGAATTTGTAAGATAATTTTAAAAAAGTTAATTTATAATTTTATGTTTTTATTTAAAATTAATTTAGTAATAATTTTTTATTTGTGAGAAAAACATAGCTTAAAATATTTCTTTTAATATATAAATATATATTAATTTTAAAAAAAATATTTAAATAAATAATTATTATTTAATATAATTAAAATTATAAAATAAATTCAAGTCGCTAACGAAACAAAAAACTCTTCCAGTATTAATAATTTAACTCTTTTACGAAAAAATTATCCATTTTTAATTTTTTATGAAAAAACGTATCCATTTTTAACGCATTTCTCTTTTCTTTTTCTTTTTCAAAAAATTGTTCTCCTTATTTTTCTCCTTTTTAATTATTTTATTTTTATATTTAAAAATAATTAAAACTTTTACTAAGATATTACACGAATAACTAATTATTTATTAATTTTATTTAAAGTGCAGGTAAAGCCAGTAAATAACAAAAATAATTTTTCATTAGTCATTTTCTTTCTCCTAACCCTAAAGAAAATTTTCTTGGAAATTTGACAATGTTAACACGTGGTGAACGGATGTCGTCAGCGATGCCATGTCACACCCACTTCCCGACCGTCCGATTATTTTACTTAATAATACTCTCAACTGGAGCCGCGCAGAGCAGAAGAATGTTTCCGGTCTTCAGCCCCCAATCTCACTCTCTAACTCTCGCGTGCACTCCACCCTGGATGAAACCTGGGGCGGGCCTTAAACCCCCAACTATTTCCCACAATGCTCCTTAACTCGCGTAACCAAACACCCCCAACTGCCTCCGACGCCACGTCATATCTACATTTGTCGCAATCAACCGCCAAACCCGCTCAAAAAAATTAAAAATTAAAAGAAGAATGTTCCTATTTCTCGCCTCCTTCCTGAAGAGATGTTCTTCCCTGGATCTCCCGTTGAGGCAGATCCACGTCCATTATCTCGACTAAAATCAAACCCCTGAAATTTATTTGATCTTTTATCTTGCGATAAAATGGAGGAGATTTTATCTGATGTAATGGAGTTCTTGAGCAAACCTTCGATTGCTGAAACAGTCGTCGACATTTTGCAATGCGCAGTGCCGATATGGGTAGCCGTAATGATCGGGCTCGCGGTCGGCTGGTCTTGGCGTCCTAGGTGGACCAGCTTGGTTTTTCTGGGACTTCGATCTAAGTTCCGTTTTATACGGACCACCCCTCCTGGGTTCGGAGCTCGCCGACTCTGGCTCGCCTTCGCTGCTCTCTCCGCTTTCTCTGTTTTCCGGACGATTTTATCTCGCATCATGACAGGGAGATCCAAGAAATCGTCTGTTTTGGCTTCGGATTCTGCCGTTACATTGCCACCGCCGCCGTCTACGGTGAGGATTTCGCCGGAAGGCGCTGCTGAAGCTGTTAGGTTAGTAATATTTATACATTTTATGTTTTTTAATTTATGAAGTTAAAAAACAAAACATTTTTCGTTGCAATTTTTTTCTTAAGAACAAAAATTTGGATGAATCTGTGACTATTCGGTGGTTGCTTCGTCTTTTTAATTCCATATGATTTGTATTAAGGTAAACATGAATTAGGCTTTCTAATTAAACTTATATTTGACCTAATTATGGAAATGGGGCTATGCGAAAACTATGGTACATTGAACTGGAAGCTAGTTTAAGGGATATTTACTTGAAGCCTTTTGATGAGCTTTTGTATTTAGCATCGCTTTTGAGTTACGTAAGTGAAGAATTTGTACGTTTTTTTATGGTTAGGAGTCATGACAGTTGTCCGATTGCAGTAGTTTGGGAGATACTTTCCTTTAAATCATGTCCTTTACTTGTCAAAGGAACTTGTTTTTCCCTTAAGTTTACTTTAACGGAAGGATAGTTGATTCGTGGTTGAAGTTACTAATGCCAAATTATTCTTATTACCTTGCTAATGGATAGAATTCAAAATGGATTAGCCCTTCCAAGTTTGGGGGAACTTTTATGGGAGTTCTATCCGATATGGGCCAATTTATAGTAACGACTAATGAGTGTCATATTTAGCCTGAGGTGAATTTCAGGGATGCTTGTGCTCTTATTATTTTTGCTTGTTCCAGAATTTGTTAGAATAAAATAATATTTTGGCTGTAAATTCGGTGACCATAAAACTTTGTCTTTTTGCTTTCTTATCATTATTGTTTTGTAAAACTGTTCGAGGCATATTAATTGCTGCAGTAGTTATAATCTTCTTATGGGACTATTTGCATGGTTAATGCTGTTTCATGCATGAGTTTATTCATGACTAATACCTATTTCTTTATACTCCCGGCAGTGAAGCTGAAGAAAGAGATCAGGATATTGTCAAAGAGAATGACTTAGCACACCTCTTACATTTACTTGAAGGAAAGGATGGGGAGATGGAATGGCAAAGGATGATGGAAAGGACTACTTCAAATATGACATACCAAGCATGGCGCCATGAGCCTGAGGTAGGTTTCTGATTTATTAATGTTCTTCCACAATCATGAAATGTGCCCACGAAAACTTGTACATTCTGTATCACTCTAATAAGTGAAAATTTCGTGTGGAACATTATAGCTTTGAAAAGAAATTTGCTGGTTTCTCTTTCTCTCTCAGAGAGAGAGAGAGAGAGAGAGAGAGAACGAGACAAAGGGGTGGGGTGGGGTGGAATTTGGGAGATCCACTGAAGCTCACTTTCCTGTGATCTTGGATAATTTCCAGCTTTCGTACGGAAATTTTTTCTTTGTATATTATGTACTGCATTGCTCTGAGATCTTATAAGCATCACATTCCATTCGTCAAGTATCATTTGAACTATGGCTGAATGTAAGCTATTGTTATTTATCAAATTTTCGTAGGTTATTAGGTTCAAAGGTGCAAAATGCCTGATGCTTTGCATGATACTTTACTATTTCTATGTGTTGGATGGCATTCTATTTTTGATGATGCACTATATGATTGACACCTGATAAGTCATATAGGCCACAACATTTATTACTTCCTAATGGATTTTGTTTACCAGAGTGGCCCTGCAGTTTACCGTAGTAGAACTGTCTTTGAGGATGCAACTCCAGAGGTGGTTAGGGATTTCTTCTGGGATGATGACTTTCGACCAAAGTGGGATACTATGCTTGCATACTTTAAAATTAAGGAGGAGTGCCCTCATACAGGGTCAATGATTGTTCACTGGATAAGAAAGGTAGATGAACTGAATTGTTTGTATATTTTTGTTTACTAACGTTTTAGAGTATTATGTTTTAAAGCAAATTTCTTATTCAAGATTATGCATGCTAACATATTATGACCTGTCTCATCTCTTTGCAGTTCCCCTTTTTCTGCAGTGATAGAGAGTACATAATTGGTCGAAGAATATGGGAGTCTGGAAAGACTTACTATTGTGTGACAAAGGTACGGGCTATAATGTTTCTTTGTTTAGTTTGATCTGTTAACTTTTGTAAACTTATGCTACTTATGCAGTAGCTGTCGAGGGATCTGGTGGTATTATTACCATATAAAGAAGGGGAAAGTGGAAGAGGGGTGGTGAAGGGCATTGCTAAGGCTATTGGAATGTCCGTAGTGGTATAAAGCTTGATTAGCAAATATTTATGCCCAGAAGTAAACCTTAATAGATGAGTTCAACCAGCGCTTATTAGGTGATGAGGTTGATCTTGATCATAACTGATCAATTTTTATGTTGTATTGGTCATGGGTCTCTTTATTTGTTTTGGTAAATCTCAATCTATTCTCATGTAGCATGTTTCTTAAGATACTTGAATGGTCTGTCTCTGGAGCCTGTTTGATATCACGTTTGTGTGTATTACGGTTTGAATAGTGGAAAGAAGTAGAATATTATATCTTATATGGTGTGTTTTTTTCTGCCAAGAGGGTGATAAAAATATTAACATTCAAGCTTTAATTTTCCAGGGGGTACCATATCCGAGTTTGCAGAAGGGTGACAAGCCAAGACGCGTGGAGCTTTACTTTTCAAGTTGGATTATCAGGGCTGGTAGGGTTTTTGTCTGTCAACCTTTTGATTCTTGCAACAATATTCTGAACATTTTGCTAGTAAAAGTAACACATTTTGCTATCTAACTTGTAATGGCAGTGGAGTCCCGAAAAGGTGATGGACAGCTGTCTGCATGCGAAGTGACTCTTGTACATTATGAAGACATGGGCATCCCAAAAGATGTGGCGAAATTGGGCGTTCGACACGGGATGTGGGGAGCCGTAAAGAAATTGCACTCTGGCATGAGGGCATACCAGAATGCAAGGAAAACAGACACTGCCTTGTCTAGATGTGCACAGATGGCAAGAATTACCACAAAAATTTCTTCCAACGAGAGCATAAGTTCCCTTGGTCCTGTTTCCATGGAAGATGAAAACGATCAAACTATGGTTATTCGGAGGCAGAATGATAATGGCCTTGACTGGAAGTGGATTGCTGTAGCTGGAACCCTGGCGCTGGCTTTTGGACTCCGCTCGGGTGTAATTGGGAAGGCATTGTTAGTTGGAGCAGGGCGAAGAATTGCCCAGCAGTGAGAGTTTTACTTTGAGGACAGTGCAGTTTTATCTGGTTTTTGAAGTTTCATAACTCGTTAGCATAACAATTCACCGATTCTCATTGTTTCAGATAAATTATGGACTGTTTTTATTAATACCAGTCATACATTGCAGTGGATTTTTCGGTTTCTCCCACCTTGTTGTTCATCGAAACAATTAGTCCTTTCTAGCCATTCTGGCAGATTTGATAATTGATGTCAAAAATTGAAAGAAAAAGAGTCGCGCATGCATCTGCTCTAGAACTTAGCTCTTGACAAGGACTAAAAGCCTAATAGCAATGGCTAGAAATTAGATGAAATATGTTCAAAATGGATTCGTTTTTGATTCAACTGTTCAAGTAATTAGAGGATTGGGTTCCATGTGAACCGAATTTGTGATACATGCGATGGTTAATTTCAACCAAACCTGTGCCAAATAAAATAACAAATAAACTTCATCAATAGCTTTCATGGCTCTATAAAATTGCTTTCCTAGTAGTACCAATTAAAGTGCCTTATTCGTCAAAAGTCTTATGTTGCCTATATTTTGCATCAAGTATAGCTTATAAGACCTTATCAAACTCTTCACCTCATAAGCTAAGCTTTTGAGTTTGGTTTGAGTTTGAGTTTCTTTTAGCTTTGCATCAGGCCCGTTTCATTGAGTTGCATGTTCTTTGCTTATTTCATCATGTATCTACCGAGGGGTGTGAAAATTAAAAGTTCCCACATTGTCTACCTCTTGGGATTCTCAAAAGTCCTGTATTATCCACTTGTATTTAAATGTAACTTAAATATCTTATTAGATTCTTCACTTTACAAGTCAACTTTTGAGATTTTTAAACTTTGGTCAGGGAAAATTTGTCTTGCATCATTTACTAGAACGTATGACCCCTTGAAAACAAATTATCAAAGTTAGCTTTGGATATTGAACTTTCCGTGGTGTTTCCGTAGAACTCTACAGTCTGTCGATGATAGGAGATTACCATCCTCGCTAGAACATCTTAATTACTATCTTTATAACTATCATTTTTTGTTATTATTCTTTAATAAGAGTTTGTCGGGAGGGCTCCAATGTGCATGGATCGCGTGGTGTAAATACAAGGGAATTCATTAAAGTACTGATTATGGTTTGATTAAAATGAAAATTAACAGTTCCAACCAAAAAACAAGAGGAGTTTGCTTCCTTAACGGAGAAAAAGGGGAAAAACTAAGGTGGTGGGGACATTTCTTCTACTTTTTGGCCTTTTGAGGAACTGGGGGCAACTGTTGAAAACCAGTTGCGGACTCTGATGGGCGACAATGCATGCATGTATTGCAACAGGTAAATTTTCAATTTCAGAATTTGCATCTGATCGTTGAAAAGAACTTTCAGCACCATAAGGAGAGAAGATGTCCGTTGATGAACATTCTCCAACTCGCAGCAGAATTTGTAGATATAGAAGAAAAGGAAAGGAAAAAAATACTTACGATGTGAAATGAGTAATGATCATAGTAAATAATGATAATAATATGTATTTTGACTTAGTAATTAGATCTTAGAAGTTATAGATTCAAATCTCATCGTTTATAAAAATATTTTTGAAAAAATATACAATCAAAAGACCAATTTTTTTCTTTGATTTTTTGCCTATTAAACTAATTTTAACCTATTCAAACATTACCCTGTTTTACATTTAATATAGAACCGACCTCTGGTTCTTGATTGAACTGGCTCAACTGGTCGGTCCGGTTTTTCAATCAATGCCAAAGAGTCAAGAAGCTGGATTATAAACTTAAAACTGAAAGAAAAAAAAATTGTCACATCCCATAAACGGCCTTTTTGGTAAAGCTTTTAATGGTTCATCATAAAGATCTGCATTTCCTATTTTTAAAGTTAGATGGGAAGAGAAAACCAAAACATCTGCTTAAGCCTTGTAAATCAACCATGCAAGCATTTTGCAAGAAATGCCACCATTTTGTTTAGGGGGGGGGGGGTATTTGGGGACTGGGGATGGACTAACTTAAGCACATTACCTATAACTTTCATCCAGAAACTGCCTAATTGTTCAGTCAATCCGATCATCTACAGAGTTTGGTTTTAAGAGCATTTTCCATTATCAAGAAATTAAAAAGTAAAACAAACATAAAAGGAAAATAGATGAAATAAGAAAAAATAGAGAGAAAAACATGGCATAAAACTTAATGCATAACCTTTGATTAAGTTGATATCCTCAATAAAAAATAAATAAATAAATAACCAATAATAATAGATGTAAAATTAAAAGTACAGATGTTATTCATTTTTTTTTAAATAAAAACACAAAAAAGGCTATCGATTTTTTTTTAAAAAAAAAAAAATACAAATTTTCTTTAACATAAATTACTCTTTCTTTACTTCCTCCCCCCCCCCCAAAAAAAAAAAAAAAGAAAAGAAAAAAACCTAGTCTTTCTCTAGCCAAGACTCAAGCCTATCGAAAGAGTATGTCTTCTACCGATAGAGTGTGGAATGTGATCAAAATCAAACTCTGACAACCTCGACTATTAAAAAGAAAAATTACCCTTTTCTTTCTAGAACATATATATATATATATTATTTTCAAATCATTTTATAATCATTTCTTTTCTTTTGAATAGTATCCCAAGCATTTTGATTTTTAATTGAAAGTGAAAAAAGATGGATTACAATTTTTTTGTCTTGATTATACGGTAAAATTTTCTCCATTGACTCACACTCAATGCAACACAAGGACCATTTTCTAGTTCACTTGCATCTAATGACGAAAAGAATCTCCAGCAACCTTAACTTTCTTTCAGGCACAATTGCAACATCATTGGATGTTTTAGTACATCAAGATCCAACCAAGCCCTTCAACCGAGCATACGACATAATCACTATGAACAAAATGGCAGAAAGTATCCCAGAGACAATGACCACCTATCGATGAAAAACACGACAGAATATATTCAATCATCGGTCACGGATGCCTTCTCACTTTGACATCTAGTTTTAACAGATGAAAAACTTTGCTTACCCATTTAAACATGTATCCATGGTTATTATTCCATGTATATGGAATGTTCATCCCAAAAATTGCGGCCACCAAAGAATAGATGGATAAACAGACAGTTCCTGAACTTAGAAAGAGCTCTAACTGCAAAATGGCACATGCAGGTTATACTTTCTTTGATCCTTCTGAACAAAAAACAAGCAATTAATGTTCATCTGAGTCTAAACCACGTTACTCGGACTTGAGGTGTGAGTGTCGGATACGGATTTGTTCAACGTGGGTATCTTCAATTTTTTTAAGTTTTTCCTTGTATTTTGGGGGGTCTTTGAATATTTATATCCCCATATCCATGTCTGAATATAAGTTGGACACAAGTATTTCAAGAAAAATGAAAAGCAAGAGTAACATAACCCAATAAAATATTACAAAATGAAGAATAGCACACCTGGATTAGCTGATTTCGATGATTGTCAAGCTGCAAAGAAGGAAGCATAAGCTCCACTCAGCCAAAAAACTTGGAGTACATGATACAACGTATTTAAATTCAATAGTAATTTTGAGTTTTTAAGTTTATGATGACTACCTGAATGTTGATGTAATCCTCTGTATCATCAATATATTCCCGCAGCTGCATAATTTCACATTAAGCAGTGAAAATTTAAAAATGTAGATTTCAGAACATGAATATTATGTACAAAATGAAAAAGTTCAAACTAATCCATTTATTTCTAAGCATTGTCGAAAGCTAAATACAGATATGCAGACACAAGAAGCTCGGTATATCCAAATATAAGAAGAAAAAGGTAAAAGTAATGAACACCAGTTGGATCGTTTAAAAGCTGGGGAGAAGGGGAAGCGTACCGTGGTTAGTTTATTCAATGTTCCATCAATTTGCATAAAGTAAGCCTGCAAAACAGATTACTATTAACTTAGCTTATGGGCGGGCAAATTGTTGAACAAGAGAAGTAAATCATTATTTTAACCTCCAACAACATTTCAAGCTCCTCAACATCATTCTCGTCTCCGCGAACTGTTGCTATACTTGCTCGACTTGCTCTGGAAATCTTTGATCCTATGGTAGGAGAGGCAGGATACCAATTCGCAGCACCTGATCCACTAACAGGTGAAGCTCCAGCCAACTTTCTTGACAGATAAAGGTCAGCCATATCATCGTCATCATCCAGTAGTTGTTCAAGTTCATCCCTCACCTTCAAAAAGGTGATCAAAATATTATTTCTGGCCACCTTATGGAAATGTTAATATACACACACACATATATATATATTTTACACTTGCTGCCTTCATTACAATCCAGGCAAATAAGTCTGAAATATGCAAGCAGCTTTATGGCGTATAATTGGGATGACAGAGCCAAAGACTTTCAGGAAGATGACATCAAGAAAATTGAAAGAATCAATGATTATACTAATGCAGCATATGATAAAAAATGTTTCACATAAACATATTAACAGACATTATTACCTTTTGTACCCGAGCAGTCAATCTGGTCATTGCACTCTTCAATTTACGGACTCTATCCAAATTCCGACTACTAATCTGCATAGAGCACAGTTTACAAATGATAATAAAGTGCGAAAAGGCCCATATGGAAAGGTACGCTAACAACAAAGTTCTTGAAATGTTGTAGAAGAGAAAAGTAAACGTGTAATAACAATTACCTGGGAGGTAAGCTCATCTAAAGCAGGATAAGCAGCAGTCTCTAATTCCAGTGTACGTGCAGCTAGAAAACTACATATGGATTCCAAAGCTACCTCTAGTGCCCTGAATTCAAATGGAGACTCTACATGGCGAGGCACAGGGAATTCAGATTTCGACGAAGTAAAATCAAAATATTATGATGTTAGATAAATAATATTAAGGATGAAACTTCTGAGAATGACAATTGAGTTCTCCACTGTTTATCAACTTAGCTGCTTGATTTACTGGACGAATATGACATACCATCTTCATCACCTGCTTCAACATCAATTTGGCCACCCATGTAGTCCTGACCTTGGTGAATGGCATTCACTGTAGGCAGACGCCTCTGAAGTTCTTGAACGACAGGGACAACATACTCATCCGATGGATCCCGAAGCAGTACCTATCAAATCCAATACAAGTCACTATCAGCAAAATCAGTTCATAAAAAAATCGTAATTGAAATCACTGTTAAACTCCTTACACATTATCATCAAGCTTGTTGACCTAAACTGAAACTCACTCCATGAAGACCCAAAGCAGCCGATACTGATTGACTAGTTAAGTAGATTATGTCATTCAAAAGACAAAGTGCTCCATACTTAAGAACTCAATTCTTGCTCCATAGACCATGATTGAAGTTCTTTCCAATTCATTTATGCACCTCATGAGCAATGTCAGGAGAATATTTCCTTCAATTTATTATGCTCCTGGAAGACTACTTCCTATTATGACCTCTTAGAAGTTAAGCACCAGAAAATCATTTTCAAGTTTCTACCTGGAAACTGCTGAATCACTTCTGTTTATTTCTAATCCTGTTCAGTCCCAAATCCTTTCACTACAAAACCAAATAAACAAGCTCCACTCCACAGATTAAAGACCAAAGTCCAGTAACAGACAGTACACTATAGTCTATACATATGTTAACGGACTCTTTATTTTCTTTAAAGTATTTGTGTCCAACAACTGCATTTAACACATATTTGGACATGAACATGGGTATGATCCTCCAAATAT
>JAQSVH010000002.1:5840341-5855621 GCA_029448705.1 Adansonia digitata
AGTAAATCTAATTGAAACCATCATGTAGCAGACGGACTATAATTATATATATACATATATACATACATACATACTACCTATAAAAGAATTAATAACCCATAAAAATTAATGAGGTTTTTATGTAGTAGAGGAACTCTTTTTCTTTATCGATCAAAATTCAACTTTTTTCGAAAATGTTTAAAAAAAAAAATGAATGAACTGGCCATTGAAAAGTGTGTCTGAGATGGATCGAGTCGAAATAGGATAATGCTTTAAGTATTTGTCCAATGCCCGATTTGCTAGAACTCGAAAAGTTTGACACAATTTAAAATATTATAAATTATTTTATATTAGCATTTTAAAGTAATTTATAATATTAAAAATTAAATAAAAAATGAAATTTATTGATTAGATAATATCACGGATTGGTTGAACTAACTTTAAAAAACCTTGCCCGAGGTCTAACTCATGAATGAATACAATATGCACCCTCAACATCGTCCAAAGAGGAAATTTAATTGTACAAAATTTAAAAAAGGTCGTGATCATTGTTAAGTTGAGTTACTAATTATCTCAAAAGCTTAAGCTAATAAAAAAGATCCAACTGTTATATTTAAATTTCAGTATGTCCCCTCACATGCAACTCAAATGATCGATAAATGAACTTGCACATATATCCAAGATAAAAAAAGATTAGAATAGCAATAAACAACGCGATAAGCAATAAGTTATTAGATGAAAAAAATATATTAAAGTAACAAGCGGTTGTCATAATTCGAGCTCAAAAGCTTAATATCATATTAAATTAGGTAATTAATTATCTCAAAATTTTAAATTAATAAAAGACTTCAACTATTTTATTTAAATTTCAACAATCATGCTATAAAAAATTAATAAACAATCAAATCAATTAGTTACATTATATTAAATGAAAAGGTTTATATAATTTTTTAAAAGAAAAAATATCCACTAGGACAGCAGTAGAACTTGACTTTTCAATCTAAGACATATCATGGTTGATATCCATATCTTTTATTTTACCATTGAAGTAAAATAGTAGTTTATAAAGAAAATTAACATGAATTTTCTAAAAAACTAGGATTAATTGCTTTATTACATCGAGTGAAATTGTCTATATAATAATAATAATAATAATAATAATAATAATAATAATAACACATTTCAATTCGCCATAACAAGTTGGCAAAGTTGAGTTTAAAAGAAACCTTATTATTTCAATAATTAATCAATTGTTATCCATTTCAATCCATTTTTCTCTGTCAATGCTTAAAGTTAGGTAATTAATTATCTTCAAAGCTTTAAATTAATAAAAAAAATCTCATTATTACATTTAAATTTTAATATATTTTTGAATGTGTAAGCCAAGTGAAGGATTAATCGAATTACGTATGAATCAAAATATAAAAGAAAATTGTAAGTTGAAGAATGGTTAAAGCAACAGCATTTTAGCAACGGATAAAGAAAGAAATATTAAAGGATAAATAAAAATAAAAATTTTATGTTACAGTTTAAAATTAAAATATAAATTTTTGAGATCAAAATTAAATTTTTACTATTTATTACTTGTCTTATCTTTGTCCCTCGTTGTTAAGATTCGAATTCGAAAACTTTAATACGATGGTAAATTGAATGTCCAATTATTCAAAAATTATAAAAGTAATATGGAAAGACCAACATTCCCAACACTCAAAAACCAATAATGTTGGTCCTCCAAATCCATATTTTCTTAATAAGAGCTCGCAAATGGCAATCATCTCCATTCCCTGCTGGTTCAGAGCACCTCCATCTTCAATTAATTATTTCTATGGTCAAACAAATTAGTTAAAAGTAATTAATTAATTTTGATTTTCCCTTTTTTTTTTCTGAAAAAATTGACATCAACTTCCCAGCTTGTTGTTTTTGCCCCAAATGCTTTCTTTCTTTTTCGAAAAAATATCATATTGAATCAATAAATGAAGATGTACGAGTCAATTCGGTTCAATTTTTTAAAAGAATAATCAATTTATTTAATTCGGCTTTTCTAGTTTGATAACCAAATTAATATTCGTATCTGATAATTGCTATTCGATTTAGTTATAAACTTTTTGGGATTTAAAATTTTAAACAATCTTGGGTTTTGTATTTAATTTTGCCTAAATTATCAAAACAAGAAAATAAAAATAAAAACATTCCTGGCACCTACCATCAAGTAATAGCAACTAAAAAGTTGATTTTAAAATAAAATAAAATAATAAAAATTAAGTGATATTATTAAAAAATGATTGAATTTGATTTGATTCGATTTAAAATGAATCTTTAAATTAATAACCAAAATAGAAATTAAAATATTCGGTTTTTCATATTTTCAAACCAAAACTGAATTAAAATCAAGACCGAATGAAACCAAATATCACAATTTGATTCAATTTTATCAATTTATTTGCTCAGCCCTAAATAAAATATTGACCCATTTCCCTGCCACTAAACCGTATATACACTTTTATATTGGTAACAAAGGCTAAATTAAGCTTAAATATCCCATCTGCTTGAAATTTCTGAGTAAATAAATAAATTTTCTTTGACCGTGCGGTAGCTTGATTTTTCCGGCAGCACGATACATATATATATATATATATATATATATGTATATACACACACACACACATCAATTGTGTCAAACCTTAATGTAGTTTTATCAATGAATTTATTACTTAATGATATAAATTTCTAAGTTCTTACGAAAGGTTGAAATTTTCATCAATTGAATTGTCTTTTCTCCGTCACCTTAAGGTTAAGGATAAATAGCTTGGGACTGAAGAAATTATAGTTTTCGTGTCAAATTTGACGGAGTAAACGAATTATAACAACGTGATTAATTTACTGTCACTCGTTTTTACGAAAATAATTACGTACAAGAAAATCTCCCTTTTTCTTTGAATTTTCTTACAAGGAAAGATTAAAAATTAAATTGAACCGATCAATTAAATTAGTTGAATTAAAAATTAATAAATTATTCGATTTAATATACTATATCAATTTAATAAAATTCTGAATCGATATAAAAAATTAATTTAATTTAACAAAAATAATTTTGTATTTTTTAAAATTTTTTTATGAAATTAAATAGATTTAAATTTTTAACCTATCAATTTTATATTAAAATTCTACCATTAAATTAAATATAAAATTTTATTAATTAAAAAATTTTAATTTTTATTTAATATAAAAATTATTTTAAATATTAAAAAAATGGGATTTGATCTCATTAACCCATTTTATTTTTTAGGTTTAATAAAAACAATCAAAAGAAAGGATGTTGACCAATTAAATCCATGGCGAAAATATTTTATTTTATTTTTAGATAATTGAAACATTATCTCCCCCCCCCCCCTCCCCAACCCAAATCATTTATGGCTAAGTGCCTCAATTCTTGACTTTGACTTATTAGCTCTTTTTTCTCTTCCCATCTTTCTAAACTCACCGAATAAGTCAACAAATGTGAACTTCAATTCCCTTCGTAGTCAACAAAATCATCAAGCAGCTGGATCTCTATCTTCAGCATCTCATTTTTCGGGTTAAGCTGTTATTAGTCGTTATTTATTTATTTTAAATATATTTATTAATATAATTTATATTTATAAAATTTATTTATAAATTATAAAAATTAAATCAAAATTAAAGTTATAGATGATGATTAAAATTATATTAGATAATAATTAATAAAATAATAATAAAAAAGAACCCAATCTTATTTTCCTGAATATCAATATTATATATAAATTTGTTCTTATAAATTCAAATCTTTTTTACAAGTTTATTAAAATTTTTCAACTGATTCATTTTTTTTAATTAGTATTTTTTTTATTATACCTTCAGAAGTATGTGTCACTTTTTTTTATTTTATTTGTGAAGTTTAATAATTCTCGTTGATAGAAAATTTTCATTTAGATTAGCATTATATTCAATGAAATATTTCATTTTCATTACTTCTTGTTTAAAAATGAGCGAAAAAAAATGCAGCGATAAATTTTATTATTGACATTAATATTATACCAATCTACGAGGGCCTACGCCAAATATGGGCACAAATCAAAGCTCACTTATGAGTATGTTAACCCTAGGTCACACCAGTAGAATTACATAAAATAGAGTATTTGCATATTTGCTATCTTATTACCTTATTTTTCCTTTGTAAAAACTCTTATTGATTTAAACATCTGGAGTAATTTAGAATATTAATATTAGAGCTTTTCTAACTCTTTTGTCTTATAGATCCTTATGTTTTGAGGGCTGGTTGATCTTGTGTCAATGCTTGTTGATAAAATATTTCATGAAATATTTAATTTTTTATTCAAAAATTAACAAAACTGATAATAAAATGAAAAAAAATTAGAGTACAATAATTGTTGATGCAAGGATTATCGGACTGTGCTCGCTATGAGATATTATTCGTTTTGAAGCAGTTATGGACTGTCCTCACGGACTTGTCCTTTGAAAAACTAATGAAGGAAAACACATCAAATTGGACTTTTCTACACAAGATAAACCTAATTAATATGACGTCATTGTAATGCAAGAAAAAGAATTAAATCTAAAATTCCAAGTTTATTATGCAAGGACTTTAGAATGGATTCCAATTTTTAGCACCTCTCTTTGCGCATATATATAAATATATATATATATAATATAATATAAGTTTTACAACAAGAATTAATTACAAAATATTTTTTATTTTTTAATCACATATAAACAATTAGATCTTATTTATGGATTACATAATCGTTTAATTAAATCTCTAATTATTCTATAATAAGCCTAACTTTGAACCATCTCATAATTGGTATTTAGAATTTAAAATTGAAATATAATATTCCCAAATATATATATTTTGGAGTAAAATGTACCAATCATTCATCACTTTTGAAATATCTTTTTTTTTTTAATTTTTATCCATTACTATTAAAATTGAATTTTTGAATTAAAATTTTTAAAAATTTTTAAATACGTCAATTTCCATGCATCATTAAAATTTCAACTACGTCAGCAGAAAAAATTTTCTAATTCAAAAATCAAACGGTTTACTTTTTTTGTGATGTGCACATGTACACGAACATTCACATGACCCAAATTTCATCATGTTATAATGGCAGTTGACGAAATGCATGAATTTCCAACATTTTTAAAATGTTAATTATTCAAAAATTAAATTTTAAAAATCGTGAATAAAAATAAAATATCACATAAATATTCATGAAAGTATAATTCTATGCTAAAACTTTATTACTTTTCAAGAACGCTTAACTCAAAGAAAATTTATTTCTTAAAAAAAAAAATCTCAATTTTTATGGTTGAAATTATTCAAAATGGTACAATTTTTTTTTGGGACTAATCAAAGTGGTGAAAGTATTTTTATTTGAAAAAAAAAATTGTCTTTAAATAGACATCATTTTCCTTCGTTAACAATATAATTTTTTTTACGAAAAAGTTTATTTTTACTCTAATGCTTCAGTAGAGTGACAAAAATTTTTCATATTAAGATTTTATTTCGTTTGTTATAAGGTTATATCATTACGTTTTAAGATAAAAATATTTATTTTTATCTTGCATTTTTGCCCGTGTGACATTTAAAATCGTATATCGTTTTATCACATTAATATTTTTTAATGATATTATCTTTTTTTATTTAACGATCAAACTATAAAATACAAGTGTCAACAACAAAGTGCAAAAAATTAAATATCTCATGTACAAAAACACGAGAAGGAAAATGATATTTATTAATTTATTTGTAATTTTTGTTTCATAAAACTAAACAACGTACCAATTAATGGGATCATTTCACTTACAATTTTTTTTTTATAATTTTACAATTATCCAATCATAATATAAAATTATATAAAAATTTATCATTTTAAACTACAAAATTTATTTAATACTTTTATGAACCATACATAACTTAAAATTATAATTAATTAATATCATTACAGTGATTATAAATATTATGTTCCCGCCTATCAATATCCATATTTCAGACTAATCAAACCACGTGTGTTTAAAACTGTTTGTCGTTTTTTTGCGTTAGCAACCGTTTTAATTTGACCAATTTGATCCAAAAATTAATTAATTAAAAAAAAACAGTTCATGTGGAATTCATAGTACTAATTTTTTTAATAATACGAGGAAAAAAAAAACAACAACGAAATGTCAATGTCCAAGCTCTGCTTTAATTTTGGCTGCTTCAATTTATTTATTTATTTATTTATTTTTGTAAAAATGCCATTAGCTCATGTCTGCTTAATTATTGTTTAATTAAATTAAAAAAGAATTATATTTAATTGGATTAATACATGAATATCTGTCTGATTAATGCACTTGTGTTCTTCCATTACACGACAAATTGAGGAATCTTATTTAGTAATTGGTTCAAACGTCAAAGTTTTACTCATAAATTATTGCAGTTTGGGTGCGTGAGAGAGAGAGAGAGAGAGAGTCGGGAAAATCCTTTTTCCTGGAAAGTCCCCCACCCCTCCCAATGCTTTAAACACTTGGACATTTCAAGCAATTTTTGAACATAAATAGCCCACCAGGAGGCTGAGAAAAATCTTAAGCTGAGAGCTTCATTTCGAACAAGAAAAAAAAAGGAGTTACAGGCTGTCTGAGAATTGATCTTTCAGATTACATTGAATTAACAAAGAAAGAAAGAAAGAAAATGGTGAGAGCTCCTTGCTGTGATAAGATGGGATTGAAAAAGGGTCCATGGACACCTGAAGAAGATCAGATTTTGATCTCCTATGTTCAAAAACATGGCCATGAAAATTGGCGTGCTTTACCAAAGCAAGCTGGTAAGTTTTCCAAAAAAATTCTGATCTCTGGTTTTCTTTTTCAATTTATTTGTTTAGTCCATGAAGATCGAAATAAATTGGCAAAACTAGTTCATGATTTATCTGAGACTTCTTCAACTTGTTTTCTTCTGTATAGGTCTTCTAAGATGCGGGAAGAGTTGCAGATTGAGATGGGTAAACTACTTAAGGCCTGATATTAAGAGAGGGAACTTCACTTTGGAAGAAGAGGAAACTATCATTCAGCTGCATGAAATGTTGGGAAATAGGTATTAATATCAAAAGCCATTACTGTTTCGTATCTTCTCTTATCTGAAACTTGATGAATGTCAAATATTGATTTATATAATTATATTTTTTATATTTTTTATGCTTTTAAAAAATTATATTTTTATATTAATATCAAGTGTTAAATGAAGAGACTGGATACCCTAATAACTTGCTGTACTTCCTCTTACAATTCTGTTAGAAATTTAACGTAGAAGACTTAATAGAGAGAGGTCTCTGAAATAAATTGGTCATTTGTGGGGACATGTTGTTTTCTCCTCATTCTGTGGGTTGGTTTTGGGTGGTAATGACTAAGGACTACAAGGGGGCTGAAATATATTCTTTGTTTTAAAGGAAAGTATGGAAGGAAGGTAGCGTCCTTAATTTGCAGCCCTTCTGCATCCCATGATTAATGCATAAAAGACAAGATTAACAAGCGGCAAAATCTTAAAAAAATGCTTATATGTTGTTAATCTGTCGACTTCAAATGCCAAAAATAATGGATTATGTAATTTCTTTTTCTTGTTTTTTTTTTGGAACTTTCAGGTGGTCAGCAATTGCAGCAAAATTACCTGGAAGGACTGACAATGAGATAAAAAATGTGTGGCACACTCACTTGAAGAAGCGTCTTAGGCAATACCAAACCAAACCAGACATCAAAAGAAACCCCAAGTCCAAAAACAAGATCAAACGTGAGCCGTCCGACGACATCAGCAGTTCTACCCAATCAGAATCTGGAAAATCAGTTTCTTCCGGCAGTGGCAACATTCCATCACGAACTGAAGTTCCAGCAGGGCAGGCCCCGATGTCGCCTCAGCCATCAACAAGTGAAGTTTCCTCCATTACAGATGCCACCACCACCACGGCTACAACTTGTGATAGGGAAGTTAACAACTTGGATAACATCAAGGCTGAAGACGACATGGATTCTTGGGAATGTTTTCCTGAAATTGATGAAAGTTTCTGGTCAGATGCAATGTCCTTGGATTCAAGTCCACCATTGTTAAATTTTGAACCAGTCTCTGATGACAATCAATCTCATCAAGTTCCTTCAATTCCAATTGATCATATCATGGAGCCTGACTGTGCATATGGTCAGAATCTTGATGATTCAATGGATTTCTGGCACAACCTGTTCATTAAAGCCGGAGGTGAACAAGAATTCATTGCAGAATTCTAACCCATTTTTGACTGAGAAACAACAGTAATGATCCAAGGTAGGCACAAAAAAGCAGTCCTCAGCACTCCAAAACAAAGAATCACCTCATCGACCCAACTAAAAAAAGGAAGTCTTCTTAGGAAGATTATCATCATTTCATTCAAAAGGAAAATTATTATACCCTTGTAAGACTTGGTGGTGGAGGGCCAAACAGGAGAATATAGCGGAAAAAGAAGAGATTTGACATAAAAGCAGTTGTGCATAGGGATCCAAAGCAAGTGTTTTGGGATAGAGTAGAACAAGTAGATGCTTCAAAACTTAACAAGTTGAAGCTCATTAGGCTGATCAAAATCATTAATACTGATGATGATGAAAATTTCTTATTTTATTATTGTACATCTGTTTTTATATTTGCAAATCTATGTGCTTAAAATAAAGTTTATTATTGTTGCATTACACCATAGAGTGCTTGAGAATACTTCAGAGTTCTTAGTTTTAAAAGTCAGAGCTTAGTCTAATTGATTTTATATAATCATTTTTAAAATATAATATTTGAATATGTATTCGAGTTTCAGTATCTGTAATTTATGTTTTTATTCATAAATTGCAACTTCTTTCATAGAAAAAATAATTATTTTTTTTTTTGGGTTTAACTATTTTCCTTTGAAATATTTTTTCTCCCAAATTAATTAAATCCTAATTGAATGAGCTTCATATAATAAGCTCTTACTGAGTCAACTTAGAGAAATTAAGGGTTGCATAGCGTATTAAGTTATGCAACCCTCCAAATAGACTGCTAGTCACTTTCATTGTGTATGTATGTATATATATATATATATATATATAAACACACGCACACACAAATATACGGACACGTACATACGTATGTCTGTTTAATTGTTGATATCATAAAGGAGATTAGAATATATGTCACCATATTAATGTGCCTCGTTGAGGAAAAAGTCCAGACAGTTTTTTATTTTCATTTGCAGTTTTAATTTGTGAAAGTTGTAACAAAGTCTTAATTATTTTCTGCTGATTTAATCTCAATCACACAAACATATCATTAGTGAAATTGAAATGTCAATAGTCATCCGACATCAATAAATATATACACATCAAATATTCAAAATCTCATCTAAAATTTGTGTTCTCTTACAAGTGCACTTCTTGATCAAAGGTTTAATTTTTATGTTTGACTGTTAGAGATTAAGTTTTGGTTATCAAAAAAAAGTTGACCGCATCGAAACGTTTGACTTAATTGATTAGTGTATATTTTTCTCTGTCGAATGAGAAAAGTTCAAATTCTTCCTCCCCTAAATCTTAAATTCGACAAAAAAAAAAAAGGTTTAACACTGTAAAACAAGTGGACCATTGTTGACAAAGGTTTTAAAGTTTTCTCTTCATAGTTTTTTTTTCGTATTTATATGTAACTACTAAAATATCTACCTTTTTAACCAAACAAACTTTACGCTTTGTTGCATTTAAATAAGTTTTTACTTTTTAATTTCTGTTTAAATAAGTTATTAACCTTAAATTTATACTAAAATAAACCCTTCAACTTTGGGTTATATTTAAATAAATTATTAATATAAATTAATCTTTTATTTGAAATAAAAATTATTTGAACAAATTTATTTAAGTAGAACAAAACTATAATAACTTAAAAATAATAAAATACTTTAACCGCAAATTTTTACCTTGTATGAATACTAGACTAGGATTAAGTTATATATATAAGTCTAATCAATTAAATGGTACTGAATTTCGAGTACTCAAGACTTAAACACATTATTTGCTCATCTGCCTCTAATGTCTACCAAAGTCATTACACAAATTTCTGATTCTTTGCTAATGGTTTTGTCTTTTACTTCAATTTTTCCCAAGCTTAGAAGGTGATATTTGCCTTTTAACACCCATTCATTTGTCAATCCTTGTGGACTATATAATTTCTTTTTTGCACTTTTCCTATGAAATCACTTATAAAAAAAATTATAATCATAATAAGCGTTACATATGTGTAGCTAATATTAAAAAAATCAAAGAATTAAATTAAACAAACAAATTAATATAAAATTGGATAAATTTAAAGTAAAGTTGGATGAAATCCACCTATAATGAGCCTTGAGTTTAAGACTAATCCAACATCTAAAACCTCTTCCCAACTATTAAGACAAGATTCTCGTAATAATTACTTTTTTATACACTTTAAAATATATTAATTAGTGTCTAATGACATTAGTTAAGAGAATACCTTAAAGAAGAAAATTAAAATTAACATTTAAAGGAAATTTTTTAAAGAATAATTATTATAGATTTCTTAAGCTATGTAAGCACCATTAACTTGATTAGTGCAATTTTTTTTCATTTCTTATATTTAGTATTCTAGAATCGGTTCAATTTCTCACAATTAAATGAGTTATGACCTATGACATGAGAAGTTTTGGTGACTTAATTTATCATCTTGACTATATATATATATATATATATTGGTAAAAGCCATAGATTCTTATTCAAGAAATATGGGCATTGGCATTAAGGTCAAGTTAAAGCCAATGCACAATGATAGAGAAGATTGGAATTGATTTTACACGGTGCTTGTGCGACTCTAGAAATTTTATATGTTTGACCACCTTTCGGGTCATCGATATTTGCAAAGGGATAAGGATTTGGGAACTTAAGGTCAAGTCTTGATGCAAGGTTTTGTCCATAGATAAGATTATTCTTTAGTTAAGTAGATTTAGTTTGAATGAATTGAATTTTGAAAATTAATTTTTAATTTGAATTTATTTTCTTTAAATTATTATTTAATTATAAAATATAATATAAAATAATTTTTTAAATATTTAAATAATAATTTAAGTTTTTGAATTTTATTCGAGTTTGAATAAAAAAATTAAAAAAATTTTGGTTATGATCCGACTCTACCTATAAAAACTTTCAGTATAATACACGGGTGACGTATTAAAAAATAAAAAATTATTATCCCATATTTTATTAATTCTTTTTCCTGAGTCTTATTATATTAACTATTAATTTAAAAACAAAAAGAAAAGAAAAGAAACAATCTTTCTGATTTTGTCAAAAGAATTAAGCAACTAAACTAGTGTTTTACGCATGAGATTTACAATAATATTTAATTTATTAACTATTTTAAATCTCTTGATATTCATGTGTTTCAATTTTTCTTTTATCAAAATAAAAATCTTGTAATGAACCGAAGAGGAGAAACTGAGGAGTGCATTTTTCTACCAAAAATGATGCAAAATTTGTGGGATAATTATCTTTTTTTTTCCTCTACCACTAATACATTTTATTTGACATTTTAATTAAGAGTCAAGAGAAAGTGGCTTATTTTTCTTCTACTTTGTATTTTCTTATGCAATATTTAATTGTTAGGCAGTGCTTGAGTTTAGATCAATAAAATTATTATATTCATAAAAAGGGTAAAAGTGAAGAGCTTATTTCATATTTCATATTTTTACTAGTTTCTTACCAATAATTCATAACAGTTGAGGTTATTAACTATTAAAATATAAAAATTTAAAGATTAATAATCATAATATTATTAAATATTACTTTTACTTTTGTTTTTATTTTTTATATATTATTTTATTTCTCATCTTTATTTAAATATAAAGTTTATAAAAAAATATGAAAGAAATAATAAAAAAGAATTAAAATAATTATTTTTGATTTTATTATTTGTAGTATTGTTTAATTTAATATTTTTAATAAATAGAAGCGAGGGAATTACGCTAGTAATAAGAATGACGAGTCGTTGTACATTTCCAAAATGCGCACCCAATGTTCATAGTCCAGTCTCATCAGTTTGAAGGTTTCCGCACTTCAACAGAGACAAAGCGTTTAATCTATGTTAAAAAAAGGGGGGGGGTGTTAGTCCATTTAATTAATTATGAAAATTTGAACAAATTTAGAAATAAACTAAAATTGAAAAGAAGAGAGAATATCAAATCACAATTTCAGTATTTAGACATATATATATATTTTATTTAAATTAGAGTTAGGGATTGAATTATAAAAATAGATTGAGCTATAGAGTCCAACATTCCACCAATATATATTGTTGACAAAATTTCAGCGCATTAGAGAAATGGATTGAATTTTTACTTTATCATTTTAAATTTCTATGAGAGCTTCATCCAAAAACAAAAAGGAAAACAAAAGAAACCCGTTAATTATAATCAAGAACAAAAACTGGTTCCTGTTTATGAACAATATGTTGTTGAAATTGAGCCAGGTTTGATCTGCACATGAAATGAACCGACGGGCACAAACAATTGAAGAATTGAGCTTTTAATTTTTAGAACCCCGAATTATCATTGATTTAACAGGGGGAAAAAAAAAAAAAAAACCAAAGCCTAATTATGCCCTCATTTGACAATAAAGTATAAGCTAGAGTGGGAACGTCAACGAATCAGCGAGTTTGGAGAACCTCAACATCCTGTAGTAAGCCAGATTAAGAATAATATCAGAATCAATTTGATATTAGGAATATATAAAACCACAAACTTCCCTGCTTCGAAAACAAGCATCGATAGCTATCAAAATGTATTTATAGGTGTGCGTCCATAAATCAGGTCAGAAGATTTAAGTCTGAACAAAAAATTTTATTTGTCCTACCTAACTCCATCAAAATATTCGTTTTAAGTACAGAATATATTAAATATTAAATATTTTTTAAATTTAAATTTATATATTTTATAATTAAATTTAAATAAAAATATTCTTTATTATTTAATAATAAAGTGGGCAGGGAGCATATTATCGAAAACCTTTCAAAGCCATCCCAATTTAGACCGAATTCCTATTCTACCAACTAATACGCCTAGTTTAATCCCTCAAAATGACATAATGAAGCATATCACCCTCAATGCTATTTTCTGCGCAAGAAAACCCAAATGTTCACTGCAGTCAGCCTAGGAATTGTTAGTTAAAACACAAATTGAAAACTCCAGATATATGCAGCAACACAGTTAGACACGACAAAAAAAAAAAAAGACCATAAGCTTTCGTACGGATGACAATAGTCTTGCTTATATCCCATTTAAAATCGTGCTAAAATCCAGGATCGGTAATAAAAAAAAATTTTCAAAATCCCCAAATCAAGTGACAGATGTAACATTTAAGATCCGTGGCAACGGCTTCTCCATAATTACTAGTTCATCTAGAATGCTTTTATTCAAAACTGCAGCTACCCTACTAAGGCATACCACTCTTTCAGAAATGGTGAATGCATTTATGAGAGGCAGGAATATGCCAATTCCTTCTCCTCGATCAGCTCCGCTCCGGTCAAGTCCAACTTCTTCCTTGAGAACTCATCGATAGCCAGCCCTAGGATACAGAGAAAAAGAACATAAAGAAGTAACCAAAGTGTTCTAATTAAATTCCTGAAGAAAAAGCTGATACAAATTGGTGCCAGAACTTCTTCAAACTTCCTAAGAAAATCAGAACAGAGGTTGAAAAGTGGTAGCACTTCAGCAACCAGTAAAGTGATGACAGAAGCTATGGAAATTAAGAAAAAGGACACAGCTTTTTCGTCCCTTTCGGGGTTCAGTAGGTGTGGGAGAGGAGCAGAGGCACGGATAAAGTGATTTAGATGATTAAAAGCATCAATATCTAGTTATTCTTATTAATTAATCCATGCTGACATCAGACTAAACCATAATTCACGCAATACGTCGGGATCATATTTTAGCTGTATCAGTACCTTGGACGATTGTCCATTCTCCATTGCAACAAGTTACTGGGAAGGAATAAATGACCCCAGCTGGTACATTGTATGAACCATCAGAGTACACCCCCATGGAAACCCACGTGCCCTACCCGTGCAACCAAATAAAGCAAAAAAAAAAAAAGTGAGATTTGACATATAAAATATCATTAAAACAAATCAGTTAACAACATAGCCAACCTCCGGCGTTCCAAGGACCCAATCACGTATGTGATCACAAGCAGCACTAGCAGCAGATAGTGCACTCGAGAACTTCCTAGCTTTGATGATTGCAGCACCACGTTGCTGTACAGTGGTTATGAATTCTCCATTCAACCTTTAATGAATCAATAATATCAAAATGATGCTTCAAAAATCCCAGTTCAAGTATATCTATTTCATCAGATAATAATTATGTTAGTATTATTTTCCTTACCATGCATCATCCTTCACAAGTTCGCGAACAGGCTTCTCCCCAGATGGAGTCTTAACAGTTGCATGATTGACATCAGGATACTGAGTTGATGAATGATTACCCCAAATAATCACATTTTTAACATCAGAAACTTGGACATTCAGTCTCTCTGAGATTTGACCTAATGCCCTGTTATGATCCAGCCTTGTCAAACAGGTAATGTTCTTTGCAGGGATTGAAGGTGCAAATTCCTTCAGGATCAATGCGTTAGTATTGGCAGGGTTAGCAACAACCAGTACCTGAAATAAACAGGGAGTACACGAAAGCAAATAAGGTCAAACAGTACATGAAATCTTAATCTATAACCTTAGCAACTTTGAGTGCCATCGAGGAACTTCCATGGTCTCATGAAAAGGAAAAAATATGCCATTGCATAACGGACAGAATACAAATAAGTTCATTCAAGAAACTTTAAGATATTCTAAGAAAATACAGCAACGACATTTGAGAGGCTTACAAGAAAATACAGTTTCAGAATTTCAACAAATTATATTGCTCCCATGTACAATGGTGGACAAGAATAGAATTTTAACAATACATAAATTTATGCAAGACAAGTAAATAAAGCCAGAAATATAAATTGAAAATTTTCATTTTGCAGGTGCTCAAAATGCTAGAACTTCCGTGAACATTTTTTTGTCTCACCTTGCAGTTTGGAGCTGCATGCTGTTCCAAGGCAGAAGCCTGAGATTTATAAATTGACACATTCTTCGACATAACATCCTTCCTTTCCATCCCTTCCTTCCTAGGGAAACCACCGACCATGACTGCAATGTTGACTCCCTTGCATGCCTCAACAACATCAGTAGTAGCAACGATACCTGCAC
>JAQSVH010000002.1:5863154-5873890 GCA_029448705.1 Adansonia digitata
TGAATTTGAATTTGAATTTGAAGTATTTTCTTGGACAGGTCTTGCTTCTGCCCTAATCCGACTTTCGAATCTTCAGTTGTATTCGTTTGGGACTTTCTTTTTATCTTTGTGTGAAAACATTATGTTGCTTTGAAACGAGTACTTGGATGGGTATCACATGGAATTCTTATCTAATGTCAAAAATAAAAGGAGAAAACAGCTATATTCCTTTCTCATTCTTGCATCGAGCATAATGAAGCACGAAGCTTATTGAAGGCATATCAATATGATACATTGAATGCCGCAGTAAAAAAAAAAGGGGGTCAGAAGAGGAACGTAATCTTCACATAATTTTAATACTATCTATACAAAGATCAAAACCCAATATTTCATAAAAATTAGAAACTCTGTTTACTCATAAAATAAAAGGAAAAATGGAATCAGTAACCAAATCCTGCAAAGCTCCAATACGTAACACTTTCATGTTTTGCAGTTTAGAAAGGAGCAAAACATGAAAGATGAAAGGAACTTATGAAAATGGATTTCATGCGCTTCGGGCCAACATCTCCTGGAAATCGAGATCACTTATTTCCTTGTCAACCTTCCTGTCTTCATTAAACTTGTATATGAACTCTTCTGCTCTTCCATCAACTGCCCTTAAATGGGGTGATTTTGCAACAATAGCCTTCCATGCATCTTCGATACAATAAATACTACTCTCTCCGTTCTCATCAGCCATTTCATTTCGTCTGCTTGTCTCCATCTGCTGTGGTTCGAAGCGTTTTGCTTGCATTGACAAAGGCTTATAAGGCTCTGCATAGAGCTCGCTCGTCTATATATATATATATATAACTCTTTGGTGGTTCTTGAGCTGGCTTTGGTGCCGTTGATAACGGTGGCAGTGGTTTTAGTTATACCAGCGAGGGTGGCAGAACTCAAGGAGACGATAAGTTGATTCTTTGATGGAATTTGGGACGTGGAAGCTACGGAGTTTTGAGTTGAGTTTGATTGTGAATCTCTTCCAGACCTTTCTAGCTGGTTTCAGCAACTTTGCCAGGTTCAAAATGAGGCATTAGATTGTTTAGTTTTGTGCTGAAATTATGGCTTGTTTGAAAGTTGAGATTGACACAGTTTTCAATTGAAAATTTTCTTTCACTAAGAAGCTTTATTCCTCCTTTCTTTTATATACATTTTATCTCATTTGGGTAGCACGATTTCTTTTGCTTTTATACTTGCTGGAGTGCCACTTTTTCAAACGTCGGAGCCAAAGAAATTGAGTTCGGGGTAGGGTTCTTCACTTTTTTCCATTAATACGGAGCTACTAAATATGGCATTTAGTTCAGTTTCTTTACGCAACTTTTCTTAACACAAAATGCGTATCTAAATTTAAATTTTAATATTTGTAATCTCTTCTTTTATCTCTAAACTATTACTTCTGTTGTTAAAAAAAAAAATATCGATCACGAAGTCTTTAAGGTCAAACTGTTTATTAAGGGAAGAGCCAATTTCATTAAAGTTGAACAGATGAGGGCTCAGACTTTTCCCAGCTGCAACCCCAGCTCCAAACCATATGTGATGCTGTGCTAATTTCATTTCAATTATTTTTGGTTAATAATGAATGTGGTAGGCGATCTTCGGATTACTTTCCTTCCTTTCCAACTTATAAATATTGCAAAGTAGCAACTCGTCCCTTTTTGCCAAGGAAAACAGCAAATAACACTCATTCTCTATCAGGCCTTGCTGCTTCACAGCTCCAACAAAAAAAATAATCTTAGAAGTGTTGAGAACTTACTTTTGCAATAGATGGCTGAAGCTTTAAATTATCCATTTCTCTCTTTTACTTTTTAAGATTCATAGTCCATCTATATACATATATATATATATATATATATTGCCACAACTTTTTCCTTTTTTTACTAAATCTAATATAAGCTATTACAAGAGGGACATTTCCTTCTTTCTTTAGAGAAAGGAAATGAAAAGATTACTTAAAAAGATTAGTCCAATTGAATTTAAGAAAAAAAAGTTTATTTTTCTTATCAACTAAAATTCTAATTAAGTACATCTTTGATTGCATTTTAAAAAAAAAATTGTGAAGACTGACATTTGGAATATTAATTCGAAATTCCAAATGATCAAATAGGATAAAACTCAAAAAATATATGATATTGATATCTATAGATTGTTTTATCTAAAATTATTCGAACTCTTAATTATCAATAGGAAAAAAACAATTTAGTGTTTGTTTGAAGAAACATGTTCTTGCAATTATATAGTTCTTAAAGAAAAAACCCAGAAGTTTTCAGGGCCAAAACCCAGAAGTGATGAGTCATTGGTTTCTAACTTTCTTTTACAAATCCATGGTGGTCATTGTGGGCTGGGTTTTTACCAGAAAACTCAGTGGAGGTCTATTATAAAATTTATGCATATTAATATAAAATTAATATTTTAATAATATAATGAATAGTTAAATGAGTTTTTAAATTAACTCGAATTTAGGTAAAAAAAATGTTAAATTTTGAGACCAAACCTATGGACAGGTCTGATAGATATGGTAACAGCTTGGGTATTTGTAATTTTTTTAATTTTTAAATTTGTATCTATTTATTATTCCAAATCTAAATTTATTTTTTATTTGCTTACTATTCGATCCACATCCGATTTAAAGAGCAATACCCTTAGATATCTGAATTCGATAAATATCTGAATTTATTAATTTAAATTTTTTAAAAAATAAAAATACAAAACTAAAGAAGAATTAAATATGTAAATGAATATCAAATTTCAGTTCGAATCTATTATCCATATAAATAAAGCAAATTTGGATAATAGATTTAAATATTTAATATTATCCAAACTAAAATCAAAGCAGATTTAGATAACAAATTTTTAAAGGTTCATATCTAAATCCCCTCTAAATAATAAATCTAATATTTGAATCCACAAATAATTCGATCCGTGATATCTAAATTCACAAAAATAAATCAAATAGCACGAGATATCTAGTTCTTTATTTTATTATTATTATTATTATTTGATACATTAATAGTATATAAATCTATATACTATTAATGAATAAGATTATATTACTTTATTAAACATTTTTAAAAACAAATATTTTAACTAAATAACATCATTTGGTTAATAATAGCGTAGAGATATATACACTATCAATACATATGATATAATTCATATTAGAATCGTATTATTATTGTTATTATTATTATTATTATATAGATTCCACTTTCATCCAAAGAAAAAATGGAGCCTTGTGATCAACGAACTGAAACAGCTTAAAGCCTTTATTTTATATTATTGAGTTGCCCACGCTCCATGGATTACACTTTGGCATTCTTTTGCCGCAACATGAAAACAAACAGGGAACAGTTATTGATTCCAGTACTGAATTTCATGTCCCATTGGCCGGTCACTTACTCCATAGCTTAAAACCTAACTAACATCAACATGCATGGTAATCATAGCATCCTCCAAAAGCTTTACTCGCTTTGATGCTGCAACCTAGGATTGGGGCTAAAAACAGACATCTCCCGCCTACTCTCTTTCAATCTCCTTGCTTCCTCCCTGGATATATCAAAAGAGTTCACCAACACTTCCAGCGGCATGGCCCGGAAAGCCGATGCACGTCCGGCAATCGGGTTGATTTTTGCGTTGGCGTAGGTCTTGAATGCTATCCATTCCAATCCTTGGTTGCCCGCTTTCTTCAACACCGCAAAGTTTTGGGGTACGACTACCATCTGCCCTTCTTCAACCTGGTCATCGAACACAGTCTCTCCATTTTCACTGACGATTTGAATCTGGCGGTTGCCTCTGGTAATGTAAACGACGCTGTGGGCGTTGACGTTCCAGTGGGGAGCGTAGAGAGCATTCTGTATATTCATTTCAGACAAAACGAATCATTAATTTTAAAAAATCATGGAAACCCAGAATTTGATATGGAAATATAGTCTAGAAAAGTAAATTTAATTTGTTACCCTGTAAAGGACTCCTCTCTCAGCACTAAGTTGCAGGAAATGGAGGATAGGGAGGTTATAGCTGTTGACGGTGGTGATTCGTCCGCCGGGTGGGTTGAATATATCGGCGAGGGATGGATTATCAGTCTGGTGTTTTAGCTTCATCGTGCAGAATGTTTCCTCTAAGCCATTGGAACTTCCTTTCCTTCCCTTTTTTCCTTGTCGACGTCCCTGTTCTCTCCTTTGTCCTCTCTCTTGTTCTTGTTCCTGCTCTTCTCCCTCTTCTTCTTCGCTTCATTGTTGGCTTTGTTCTTCCTCTTCGCTCTGAGAGCTTACAACCTCAAATTCACGCTTAACTTTAATAATGGCTCCCCTGTTATCGTTTTGACTCTGCAACTTCCGTACTAGCTTTGAGTCAATGAGGAAAACTTCTTCAAGGATGTTCTCATCAAAGCCATTGAAGATATTGTTTCCATTGCTCCCTTCCTGTTCCTGTTCCTGCCCTCTTCGGCGTCGCCCTTGGCTTTGGCTTCGATCTCTGCTTTGACTCTGACTCTGACCTCCCCTTACTAGTTCTTCTTGTGGTTTCCCAGCAATGACGAATTTCTAAACACGATAAATAAATTAGATTAAGAATTTATACATATGTTCCAGAAATGAATTATAACATGAAATCAGATAGATATGCCAGCTAGTGGATTTTGTTTCTTACCCTGAAGTTAAGATCAAGCTGGTTGGCTTGATTGGCAACATCAACAAGTGAGACCAAAACGAGCTGAGACTCACCATTGTTGTAAATCCAGTGAGTTACTCCAGTCGGCAAGGCAATGACATCGCCTTTCTTGATTTGTCGAATCTTTTGATGCTCATCGTTTTGATGACTTTGTTGCTTATCTCCTTGAGATTGTGATTGCCGTGATCCTGACTGGTAAGTTTCGGGACAACCTGGGAAGACCGCTCCTTGAATACCCTTTCCTGCATTAACCACAACAAAACAAAACAAATGATCCATTTTCATGTTAAAATAAAATTATATATATATATGTTTCAAAATTGATGAAGAACATGCCTTGAACTACATAGATTAGTTGAGGAGCATTGTTGAACGAAGGCAAAGGAGGCCTCTTTGCTGGATTTTATGGCGAAGTGCAGCTATACCAGCACACTGGAATTGTTCCTCGTTTTGGTCCCAGAACTCAGTGACACCGGCCTCCGATCTGATCCTATGTTTGGGCTCGACGGCATTCAGGTTCTGAATCTGGCATTCAGTTCGGAAGCGTCCCCGACGCTGTTGTTGCTGCTGAGGCTGGCTCCGAGATGAAATCTGCAGAAGCTGAGCGGAACAACAGCCACCGAAAACAAGAAGAAAGCCATTTGGATTAAACCGAGAAAAGAAAAAACTACTTGAAAACTTTGCTTTGATTTGATGATGAAGGGGAACCAATTCAGGCTTGAATTTATAGAGGGAAAAAGTGGATTTTTGCTTGGGACGTGGCGAATCGTTTGGTGAAACAGATTTTGATGTTTTATGCATGTAAGAATGTCTTTATTATTAAATCCCATGGGTGAAAGAGCCTAACTTGTTTACGCATCAACAAATATTCTGTTTCATGCTATTGTTACGTGGTGTTCATGGGGTAAGAATAGAACAAATTAGAGCGTTCTGTGTTTTGGAATATTGTATCTTTGTATCTGGACTTGATTTGGGATCTAGAGAAGAAAGAATGAGTAAATTTTTCTTTTTTATGAGTTTATATTTAATGTATTAATAAATTTATATATTATCAATAAATTAAATAAAATTATTTTATTAAATATAAAATTATTTATATTTATTTTAAAAAAAATTTAAATAATGTAATATCATCAAATTCATCGAAATTATAAAAATATATATAATATTAGTTTATCAAATGTAAACACCCTTTTGTATACACAAAAAATATATCAATGAATCAAATGATTTTACTTGATTAAAAATAAAAATTATTTATATTTATTTTTAAAAATTTTAATAAAATAATATTATTTGATTCACTAGTATAATATTTATACAACATCAATATAACAAATATAAACTCTTTTTTGCAACACATGCTTATGTTCTTGTTAAGATATATCTATATATATATATAGTATTAAAATGCGGTCAATACACTGCGTAATGACCGCTTTATAACAATATTTCAAACAGCCACATCACATTTTATCCGTCACATAAAGTCGGCGAAACTATTAAATACTGTAAAACATTACCTAATTCACATCTACGCCAATCCCATCCCGTTACTTAACATCTATAATACCTACATTTGCGATGAAATTCACTACCGTGATGTACAATTGTGTACCATACTATTATTCCATCATTTGATCCTTTTATAGACGCTAGACATTTATTGGAATGCTTGATGGTGATAACCAAATGCAACTAATCTAAAGGATAAGAGATAAAAGGAACATGAAAATTAAAGAAAGTTGAAGAAGTAATTTACGATGGACAATAAATCAGCCAACACATGATTAGTGAGTTTCATTTATTAAGTACATTTATAACATGTTTGGTTCATTGTAATAGTTATTTTATTATTAGTTTATTCAATATGTTACTGTAATATTATCATTTGATTCGTTTAAAACTCATTTTATAGAATAATTGATTAGTTTTAGGTGGCATACTAAATTGCTCCAAAGATTTCAATTTCCTTTATTGAAGATTCGAAATTTATAAAGTTACATTCTATAAAATCAAATTATTATTACAATTATTTTATTTTATAAAATAATTATTATAATATAAATCGCAACGGACGATTGGCCGCAACAGAACCAGAGAATTTTGTGTCTCATCCCGTTGTCAAATACAAGCTTCAGCCAACAAAATACTTAGGTCACGTTAATGTTCTTGCTTTAAATGACAATTTCGAGACGAAACTGATTATCAAATAGGGTAGTGTAGTTGGATAATCTCTTTCATTTGGATACAATGTTGGATGTGATATAAAAATATAAAATATTTAATAAATATGAAATTCATGTAACAAACCGGAGATAGTATATTTAAATACAATCTATTTATTTAATAAATGAATTATATTTATATTTAAAATTTTAATATTCTTAATGATTTATGTAACGTTTATTTTTATATAATTAATAGAAATAAATGAACACCAACAATATCATAAAATAGCATTGCCTCTAAAGCGTTGTAACGTGCACAAAAAAAGACAAACAGAAAAACAAGAAACAATCATTGCCTCTCTTACGTGTTCTCTTGAAAATTATGTTATTAAATCTTCTTTCATGCAATCATCTTCGTCTCCTCTTCCAATCATATCTTTACCTCTGACAGTCTCTTGTTTCACTCGTAATGAAGCTTCATTCATTTTTTTAGTGCTTATATTAAACATTTATATTTAATGTATTAATAATATTTTTTAAAATTTTTTTAAAAATAGTATAAATAATTTTTTTAATAAATTTTTATTTATATTAATATTAATGCATAAATATAAATTTGAAAAAAAAAAATCAGTCTTTGAGATGGAAGAGACTTATGTACCTATCACATTGTGAGTCAAATGTTGAAATGAACATTGCAAAGACTTCTATAGTTTGTTGGAGATTCACTTCATTTAGATATAAAAACGTCTTTTTATTTAACTTAGCTCGATTACAAAACTTACATTTTCCCGCACATATAAATACATGCAAGTTACAGCAAACATAAAACTACACTTCCTGGCCTGCTAAGGCTTTTTTATTTTTATTTTTTTTTCCAGATTTTATCATCTCGGTTTTATTATTATTGCAACTACATTCTCTTCTGGAGCTAGCTTTAGTTCCTTTTACTGCTGTGATCCCTGCCTTGGGCTAAACACCGACACCTCCTGCCTGCCCTGCTTCAACCTCATGGCTTCATCCCTCGAGATACCGAAAGAGCTCGCCAGCACGTCCACCGGCAACCCTCGGAAAACCGAGACGCGACCAGCGATCTGGCTAATCTTGGCATTGGCGTTGGTCTTGAATGCTATCCACTCGCACCCTTGGTTGCCTGCTTTCTTCACCACTGCATGATTCTGGGGTACAATTATTACCCGACCTTCCTCAACCTGGTCATCGAATATTGCATCTCCATTTTCAGCCACGATTTGAATCCTTCCATTGCCCCTTGTGATGTAAATTAAGCTGTGGGCATTGATGTTCCAGTGAGGAGCATACAACGCATTCTGCAAATTTTTTATTCAAATGAGAAAAAAATCATCATCTTTTATACTCAAATATATAAGTAAAATGTTATGTAATGTTAGTAGTACCCTGTAAAGGACTCCTCTCTCAGCGCTGAGTTGCAGGAACTGTAGGATGGGAAGGTTAAAGCTGTTGACGGTGGTGATGCGACCAGCTCGTGGGTTGAAAACATCGGCAAAGGAAGAATCAGTCCGGTGTTTTAGCCTCATTGTGCAGAATGTTTCTTCTAAGCCGTTGTCTGATCCTCTCTCTCCCCTTCTTCCTTGTCTTCTTTGTTGTTCTTGTTCATGTCTCCTGCTTCTTCTTCTGCCTTGCTCTCTCTCTTCTTCTGATCCTTCTTCTGATTCCTCTTCTTCTTCTTCTTCTTCTGATCCTCCTTCTTCTTCACTTCCTTGTTGTTGCCTCTGCTCTTCCTCGGCTCTTCTTGGGCTTGTCAACTGAAATTCACGCTCAACTCTAACAATGGCTCCCCTGTTATCTCTTTCGTTTTGCAGCTTCTTTGCTAGCCTGGTGTCGATCCCGAGAGCCTCTGCCAGAAGCCTCTCATCAAAGCCGCTAAGAAGATTGGATCCGCTGCTCTCTTGCTGCTCTTCTTCCTCCTCCCGCTGGCCTCTCTGGCTTCTGCCTTGCCTTTGGCTTCGATCTTTATTTTGGCTTTGGCTTTGGCCACCTCTTACTAGTCCTTCTTGTGGGTTACCAGCAAGGAAGAATTTCTAGCACCCAAAAATCAAATGCGAAAAAAGGTTAGGAAATATTCCCAAAAAAAATCCAATACAGTCGTTTATGTTAGTGCTTTGATTTTGATTTTGATTTCTCACCCTGAAGTTTTCGTCGAGCTGGTTGGCATTATTGCCAACATCAACAAGTGAGACCAAGACGAGCTGAGACTGTCCATTGTTGTAAATCCAGTGAGCTACTCCAGCCGGCAAGGCAACTACATCACCTTCCTTGATTTGTCTGATCTTCTGGTGCTGATCCGTGGAACTCTGACCCTGTTGCTTACCTGGTTGGCGTTGCTGTGACTGCGACTGTGATTGGAATGTCTCAGGACAACCTGGGAAGACAGCCCCATGAATACCCTGGCCTGAACGCATTGAAAAATAACAACAACAAAAAATATGTTAGCAACATGATAAACAAAAATACAGCAAAGTTGCAGAGTTGTACGGGCAAAAAGCTATATATTAAACCTTGAACAACATAGATAAGCTGAGGAGCATTGTTAAATGAAGGTAATAAAAGGCCATGGCTCTGGATTCTATGGCGAAGGAAGGCAACACCAGCACACTGGAATTGTTCCTCATTTTGGTCCCAGAACTCAGTGACACCGGCCTCAGACTTGTACCGGTGCCTAGGCTCAAGAGCGTTCAAGTTCTGGAGTTGGCATTGGGATTGCCGACGTTGCTGCTGTTGCTGCTGCCGCTGCTGCTGCTGCTGCTGCCCGCGTTGGCTCTGACCACGATTAGTGACCAGATCTATCTGAGCAAAGCAGCCATGGAAGAGAACAAGGAAGCAAATGCCTAAAGAAAGCAAAGAAGAGTAAGCCATTAGACTAGAAATACAAGGGAATAGAGAGCTTTGAAAGTTGATTTGGTGAAGAAGGGAGCTGATTTGGAGTGGTATTTATAGATGCAAAAAGTGGGACGTGGCGAAGGGCTTCGGGTGAGTGTTTTGGGCTTACATGCATGTGAAAATGTCTCGACATGCTTTGCATGGCTGGCGATGGCCTCAGTCGCCTACACATAATTTCATTCTCTCGGCAACGTGGTGTTGATCTACTGAGAAGGGAAGCTAGTTCAGGTAGGTATGATTTTATGGTCGTGCTTTTCAAGAAGGGGTGGCATATGATGAATTGTCTTTGAATTAATTTTTATATATTTTTAGTAATTCGTGCGCAACACTTTATTAATAAAATTTGAAAATAAATATAAAATAATAATATTTTTATTATTAATATATAAATTTATATTGTCATCTAATGTCGAATATAAATAATTTAAAATTTTTTTTCTTTAATACCGTGGGATTGTATTTCAAAACTTAAATTTTAAAAGATAAATTTAGATTTTAAAATTTAAATTTAAATTTTATTTATGTTTTTACGATATAAATTGTAAGAATGAAATTGACACATTATATATGCGTTAACTAAGATTCAATATAATTATATATTTAAAAAATAAAAAAATATCAATTTCAAATTTATGCATATTTATAGGTATTCTAAATTAACTATTAAATAAGCATTCTAATATAAAATTTTTTGAGAATTTTTCTCTAATATGGAAGGATTGTGTCAACATTTAAATTTTAAAAGATGAATTTAGATTTAGATTTTAAAAATTAAATTTCTTCATCATTTTTTATGTATTTCAAATTAACTACTAAATAAACATTCAAAACCAATCAATGCATTTGAAAAATAATTATGAAAGTTACATTCACATATGTTGAATTACACAATTATTCTATTTTTTAAATTCAAATCCATTTTTTGAAATCTAAACAATGAATCATGATATATTCATGTTTATT
>JAQSVH010000002.1:5873990-5890409 GCA_029448705.1 Adansonia digitata
ATAGATATAAATATACTAATATTTGAAAATTAGATATAAAAATTTAAATAACTTCAATTTATAGATAAGTATATATAGGGGGATAGTCGATTAGCAGACCAAATAAGGGTAGATAGATAATTTCAATCTTCTTATTAATAATATCAATAAATATTATCTTTTTATTTGAAAATTTTTTTATTTTTACTTTTATTTAATAACTATTTGTTAATTTACTTTTTTATAATTTTTCTCAAAGATGCAAGTTCCCATTGCTTCTCCCATTTCAATCAACGAATTCTCAATACAAAATAAAAAATATATATATTTAAAAATAAATTAAAAATAATGTATATCAAAAAATAAAAAAATTATCTATATTCGCATAAAAAACCCTCAATATGCCCTTACAATTAAATTTTTTGGATTCTGGGAGGGTGAATCCTTCTATCACTTCAACACGATAGCTCAGATGCGGTTGGTGAGAGAACTTGGGTATTGTCAGAAAAGGACTTCACTTTGTTTTCTTAATGAATTTGTTTGAAATTAATTATTAAATCAATATATCCTTTTTTTTCCCCACAAATACACTTTGTACTCCTACTACGTAAGATAACGAATGTATGTAGAATACCAAATGTGTTTTTGTTAATTAATGTGTGAGAGTATAAACTATCATTTGGCACAATTGTGTGATGCATCAATCCACTAAAAAATGGGAGAATAGTGTGAAGGAAGGGACTCCTCATTGCATTGCACTTTGGTTTTAAACATGGATTTGATTACTCATTAAATTTGTTAGCATAGTTCAACCTGAATTTGATTTTAGATAACAATTTTAGGATTTAGACTTCAATTGATCTAACCTAGATTATTATCCTATTAATAAATTTATTTATTTTAATTTTAACTTTTATTTTGAAATAATAAAAAAATAAGATTTTTTTTTATATTTTTAATAGTAATTGAGTTTATTTGGTCTTCCATGAATGGACAAAATTTAAAATTAGCAATTGTGTCTAACTCAACTTAATTTAATCACGAGCATTTTTAATGGCAAATAAACCCTAACATGTTAATTTATTTCTTTATAAAACAAATTGAGACTCGATAAATATCACCTCGGCTATACCATATATATATATATATATGCATATATATAAATTTGGATCCAATTTATATATTAAATGATTCCGTGAGAAGTGGCTAAAAGGGTCATTAAGATTAGAGAATTGGTAATGCATGGTGTTGAAGTGGGGGGTCCATATACACTATATTTTATGGAGCAATCGATTTGGTTTTAAAGATTAACTATTCGATGTATTGCGATTACATTTAACAAAGAGATATCTTATAAATGTAAAATTTAAATTTTAACGTACGTAATTTTTTATTTTATTTTTTAAATTATGTCATTTTAGTTATCACATTATTCAAAAATAATAATAATAATTGGCGCACTACGATGTGCATTAGATGAAGTGGGAAAAAGAGAATCCAGATGGTCATTAGAAATTTCAATCATCCCCTCCTTTAATGATTATATGGAAGGAAAGATAAAAAGGAAAGGGAATGGTAGTCGTTAGCTATAGTTTAACCTTTCTTTTCTTTTAAAGAGGAATGAGATAGCCAAACGCTAACAATGAAATTCCCTTATTTGCCATCATCTCAGCCAACATCAATCAAACACATGGCCCATAGCTTCCTGCTAGCCTTTGACTTGGAAGCTTTTCCTTGGTGCATGGAGAGAGAGAGAGAGAGAGAGAGAGAGAGAGAATATTCCAAAAAAGGCAGCTTTCCAGGCAGTGACAATTCTCCACATAAATTGTTTATCCTTCGAAATTGATATTGAATCTTTGATGAAAACTGCACTTCGGTCTAATTACTTTATTGTTCCTAAGAGTTTATACTTTATACTAAGATGAATTTCTGAGATATTTTCAATAATTTGTATATGTTCGATTTTATAAATCTCTTTATTTATTAGTAATTAATTTTTTATTAGATGATAATTAATTTTTTCATTTTAAATTTTAAATTTACAAATAATTTTTTATCTGTATTTAATTAATTCATTTGAAAAAATATTACGTGCGAAACTCTCTTGCAACTTTTAAGAGTTTATTAACATAATGTATATCATTCTAATGAGTATTTAGATGGCTTGAAGGAACCAAACCCACTAATTAGTTTAGTAAAGACCAAACGCACTGATTATTCCTTGAATGACGACGAGGAGCCACTTATGCTCAAACCAAGACATGTATAAAAAAATGGGTTTTATGAATGATTCATTATTATCGTTAATTAATCTAAATTAGATGACGACACAAATAAAATTAAAAAGTATTTTCTAAAATAACAATTTAATCAAAACCCATACCGCTAATTGATATGTACATATTGAACTTGGACTCATATTTCTTGCTTGTCATAAATGAGACTGCCAATCTAAATTACAACTCTAAAGTTAATAAAATAAGTGCCCATTCTTCTAAATTTGGATTTTTTTTTAATACACTTTTACTCTAAAGTGGACGATGTGTGTTTTATCTTGTCAGCAATGACAAGGTTCTATTAGGAGCATGTGATTTGAATGTTGAATGATAGAGGTCCCGAAGGTTGGATCTGTCCGAGGGTTTAGATATGATTTTTTTTTTAATTTAGATTGATTCGATTAAATTTGAATTACGAATAATTATAAATATTTTTATTTAAATTTAATTATAAATATATAAATATTAATATAATAATAATTTTTTATAAACAATGATTCGAGTTCAATCCGATTCAGACCTGGGTAAGAATGTTGACAAATTTTCTGATTATGACTTGACCTATGAACACACCGGTTTATATATTTTTTGAAATTGAGTTATTTTAAATTTAAAATGTTTCAGGTTCGTATTAATTTAATTTAAATTAAATTAACTTTTAAATTTTTTAAAGATATAATTATTTTAGCATACTTTCGAAGTTTAAGTTTTTAAAATCCAAATTGTTTCAAGTTTTGATTTTTTTTGTTAATTCAAATTTTTTTCAAATTAAAATTTTTAATTTTTCATAATTAAAACAAATTCAAGTTAAAATTTGTTTCTAATAAATTTTCAAAATCAAATTTATTTTATAAATTCTAATTAATATCATTAATTTTCTACCATTAAGCAAAGGAAGATGAGACAATAAGAATGAGAGGGTATGCCCTTTTTTACTTTTGTGTCATTTTTAGGCCATATTTTGACATGTGTGACAACTTTAAAGTTGTCTGTCGGCCAACTTTTCCAATTTTAAGGAAGAAAAACGTTTGATTTAGACGGTAAGTCAACTAGAGTCCTCATCATATCGTCAAACATGGTTGGCATTGCACAGCCTACACTATTACAGCGAGTGATATATCACTACCAAACTCCTAACATTTGCTCTCTCTGAGTAGTATGTAGGTATGTATGCATGTATGTATATGTGTACGTATATGATTACGTCACTACAACATCCTATGAAATAAATAGTTCAATTATCAGATAAAGTTGAGGAGGGCACTTGAATACTCGGATCAATAATTAGCCTTGAGTTTAATCATAAAATGATACTTTTAATGTGGTTGAAAAAATAGTTGAGTTCAATCATAAAATCATACTTTTAATACGGTGAAAATGTCTTTGATTAAAGATCCAAATGCATCGTTTTCACTGGAGTTTGAATTAATTGTTTTCATAATATGCAAATTAGCGTGTCCGGTTAGGTCGAGTTATAGTTTGAAAAAATTTTAAATTTTAAGGTCAAACTCAAATTTGGTCCAACCCGACCCATTGGCCTAAATACATTGTTTATTGGATTAAAAATATTAAAAGTAATTTTTATATTAATCTTTATATATTTTATAATTAAATTTAAATAAAATATATTTTAATCGAAAAATACTATTCTAGGATAAGCTGGGTTGGCTAAAAACAAAAAATAAATAAATAAATAAAAGCCTAGGTTTGCCCGCCCGAGGTATAACCTGTCGAATCCGACAAACTACTCAATTTTTTGAACAAATCTAAGATAAATTCACTTATTAAAAAAAAAATCGATGTTAATAATGTTTGAGCCCTACTAGGCTTTCAGTTTTTATGCAAATCAAACAAAGCAAAAGCAAATGCATGTACCAATAAAGCGGAGTAGCATAAGAAACTTAACTCGATTTATATAATTACTTTTAAAGAGTAATATCTACTAAATGTAAAACTCGAATTTTAACGTTTATAATTTTTTTTTTTAATCTTCAACCGACTTTATGATTATATTGGAAAAGAGAAGGCAAAAACGATATATGATCATTTGGACACAAGTTTCACGTGCAATTTCAATATCAACTAACGAACAAGTGATCAATTTAATAATAAAGGTTCGTTCAATCTCGACGCTAGATGATTTTAAAGACTTCAATCCATTGTGATTTCTTGTTCATGCTAATTTTGAAACGTTTCCATATCAAACGGATTTTTGGTATAATTTCCTATATCTCGGTTACATATCCGTAAATGTTAGACCTAAAGAGTTATTATATGTCAAACTGGTCATTGTTTCTTACTCTTGTTCGAGTAAATTCGAACTCATTAATATGTACATACGAATTTTGTCAAACATCTATTCGAAAATGTTCATAGCTTAAGTTGCAGTTCAAATTTTTTTTAAAAAAATTTTTTTAACCTAGCTCGGACCGTAAGTCCAAATTACTATTTAAAAATATTAAAATATTTTATATTAAAATTAATATATTTTTATAATTAAATTTAAAAAAATATTTTTTATTAATTAAATAGTAATTTAGACAGAATTGGTTGGCCCAAATAAGAGCTTTATCGGACCAGACGAGCTATACGATCTTTAAACAATTCCACTTCTTATATAAATTAAATAATTGAAATATTATTCAGAATAAAATTTTACATATGTCTTATTAGAGAATTATTTTTAATGATGATTTCAATTGCACTATGAAAAGTTCTCTCCGAAAATCAACCTGGGGTTTGTTTAAATAAAAATTAATTAGAAGAAACTATTCAAGAATAGACAAAAATTACACCAATAAATTAATTTTGAAAATTCGGATGGGTAATGATTTAAGAAATCCTAACCCTATTAATATAGATATCCACTTTTGAGGAAATTTAAAATGGAATTTGCTGATTTGATTTGGCAGCAGCAGCAAACCAGCTAATTATCCCACTGACGACGTAATTGGGGGCCATATGGCCCGTCAATAATATCATTTGCCAAACACCACCTTCACCAATGCCTTGAATTAGTTTCCAATTAACTAAACCGTTGGTAAATAGCACAATTTATTTTCGCGTATCTTTTCCCAAAATTCTTCGGTCTCATTGCCTCCCACACCCCTCCGCCCCCCCATTACTGAACCACCACGTGTGGCGGGCGAAAACCAGCAGCCTATCAGAATCAACTACGCGTTGAAGCTGCCAAGATGGCAGTGAAGCAAAATCTTGAATTGATTTTTTAAGGGTTTAGGGAAGCAAAAATTGAAAAAAGGTTGAAGGTCCAGAATTTTTTTACACCATGCCACGCGTCAGTTGATGTGCGGGTCCCTTAAAGCACTTATATGGGTTTACAGGTCCCCCCACCACCTTATAAAAGGCTCCCCCATTCATCAGCTTCATTACAACAAAGCGCAAGTATCCTAGCTTTGCAATAGCCTAGTCTAATTAGTAGTCTTAGTCTCTTACTCTTTACATTATTAGTATCCTCATAGCAGTTCTAAATTTGCAGAAAAACCAACTTGGTTCTGGTTGAAATGGGAACTACCGGAGATTATGAGTGCCAGCGTCGGGTGCCGGTTCCGCCTTCGAAACCATTTCTCAAGTCTTTTCGAACAAATCTCATGGAGACTTTCTTCCCTGATGACCCTTTTAGGCAGTTCAAGAATCAGCCTACTTCCAGGAAGTTCTTGCTAGGATTACAATACTTTGTACCGATTCTGGAATGGGCTCCTCGTTACACTTTCGACTTCTTTAAGGCTGATTTGATTGCCGGTATTACCATTGCCAGCCTTGCTGTTCCTCAAGGGATTAGCTATGCAAATTTGGCTGCCATGCCACCAATCATTGGACTCTGTAAATCCCTTTTTTTTTTTTTTTAACTTTATTCCTTGTTAATGAATAACCATTTTTTTATCTAGTCAAAAATTTGAAATCGTGTAACTCTCTCGGAATGCAGATTCAAGCTTCGTTCCGCCGCTGATATATGCCATGTTAGGGAGCTCAAGAGATTTGGCAGTGGGGACTGTAGCTGTTGCATCACTTCTAATATCTTCAATGCTTGGCAAGGAAGTTAGCCCTACTGAGCACCCCAAGCAATATGTTCAGTTAGTCTTCACGGCCACTTTCTTCGCTGGAGTATTCCAAGCTTCCCTTGGCATATTAAGGTAAATTCATTCAAAACAGTTTAATTACAATTTGTCTTGTTGCTTAAATTTTAATTAAATGTCATTATTACTAATAATTAAGCCCTTAATTAAACGGTTAGTTGCAGACTATGACTGAAGAAATTTTTTTTTTGAATATTTAGCTAACTTGCTTACCAAACATACTCAGTTCCTTATTAATTGATGATTACATTCACATGTGTGGAACTAGGTTAAATAACGCCTAATGACGCTTTATTGCCTTTTTTTATTAGACAAAAATAATGTATTAAATATAAAAAAATTGAAATGATAATTAAATAACTTTTAATTAATATTTATAAACATTTGTTAACGGATCCGCAAATTAAATTATGTTTGTTAAAATATTGTAGACTTGGGTTTATCGTGGATTTTCTGTCACATGCAACCATAGTGGGGTTTATGGGTGGAGCAGCCACGATTGTGTGTTTACAGCAATTGAAAGGGATGCTTGGTTTAGTCCATTTCACTCATGAGACTGATCTTGTATCCGTTATGCGCTCAGTTCTCGGCCAATTTCACCAGGTTTTAATTAATTTTTAGTACAACTATTACTTTAAATCTTTTTTTCCCTAATTAAATTGATTTTCAACATTAACTATTCATGTTAGTGTAAATTAATTAATATGATAATTAAGATATTAATTATATTTTTGTGGTTGGTTTGAACTTGCAGTGGAGATGGGAAAGTGCGGTGCTGGGCTCTTGTTTCCTTTTCTTCCTTCTGCTCACACGATACTTTGTGAGTACATTAATTATTACCCTCCACAAAATTAACAAGTTGATTTCTTCCATTTTACGATTAATAAAGAAAAGCTATTGTAATTTGCCTGGTGGTTGGTGTAAAAAAATGTATGCAAAAAATCAACGGTTGCTTTCACCAACACCAGCTAATATAGATGTTTGGAAAACGATGAGTTTTCTTTAACTGCAAGGCTATGGCGTATGATAAACTAGAATTTACTCAATAAGCGTTTTGAATGAGTAGCTAGATGAACACATCAATGTTTGACCTAAAACTTAATTAGTATATATAATTATTCTTGAAAAATAACAATTAATAAGTTTGAAGTTCGGTTTTCGATATATACAAACCCTTACTTTATTTCCAAATTAAGACCTCTTAATAATAATAATAATAATAAACTTGTACTAACATATTCTTATCGATGGTTTTTGCTTTTGGTTCAATTCTCCAAATAGAAAGAGATATATTCGTAAAGGGCAATATTTTCGATGTGGTCATAGTTTTTAATTAGAATCAAAATTGTTATTTTAATTATTAATAGCAAGAGTATATGATATATATATTTAAAAAATTATGACTAACATGATTGCATCATTTTTATTAGTTGTGTTTAATTTCCTTGTTTGGGCATTAAAAAATTTATTTTAAAAAAAACGTTGGATTCCATTTCCATGTAGAGCAAAAGAAAGGCGGCCTTCTTTTGGATAAACGCCATGGCACCGCTCACCTCTGTTATTTTGGGAAGCATTCTCGTTTGTCTGACGCATGCAGAAAAACATGGAGTTCAAGTGGTCAGTCCCCCCCGCCCCCTCTTTTTCTCTAAATATTAATATTTAAAAGTCTTAATTATGATACCTTTACACCCTCTAATTATGTGTATATATATATATATATATACCAGATATAAAAATATTTAATATAGATATATTTAATTTTTTTTAATTTTTTTGTTTATAGATATGTCAGATACATCTTCTAAGATTATATTATCGCATTCGTTTTGAAATATATATTAAAAATATATACCAAATAATAATATCTAAATAAAATAAAAGTCGAGAGCAATATATATATATATATATGGGTGTGTTTGTCCAAATATTAGCTAGCTTTTTAATGCATGCTGTTGCGAGAAGCTAACAGATCAACACTGAAAAGAGATTTTTCAACTAACTTCCAATAAAGAAACCAGATAAATGCAAAGTAATGCAAAATCCCCATTATCTTCTGCCAGAAATTTGTATATGTAGCAGGGAAATTATCTGTGCGGGCTGATCTGATGAGGTGAGGTTTTAGGATAAGTAAATATTTATGGAAATTTTGTTGGTTTTTTTCTCTCCAGATTGGGCACTTGAAGAAAGGGTTGAATCCACCGTCTGTGTCAGATCTGGCGTTTGGGTCGCCCCACTTGATGGCGGCTATAAAAACAGGAATTATCATTGGCATCATTGGCCTTGCTGTGAGTTTATCTCATCATCCTGATTACTTTCCTGAACCTTTTATAGCACCTCAGTTTTGTCATTAACATGTTCCCCCAACAGTCCTAACTTGACTATGCCACGTCATCATTACTCAAAACCATGAAGTTGGCTCTGTCTAAGATGCATGTCATCTTGTTTTTGGTGGAGCCCAAAATGTTTGGCTTTGCGTCAATTATGGTTTTCTACCATATCATTTGATAAAATGTTACATCCACATTGTAATTTTATACTCCGAAAAACAACAAGTAGTTTTTTGTATATATTATAAATGTTAGATATGAATATGTTTAATTTTTTTAAAGATTTTTATATAATTAAAAGATCTTTGAAAAATTATATTTTTATAATAATATTTAGATATATATTAAAAATACTTCAAAAAGTCAAAGCAACATAGATAACAGTGTCAAACAGATAAGTGGTAGATTAAAAATATTAAAATCTGAGCATTAATATAGAGGTTGATTGTGATAAAAAAATATAGGAAGGGATTGCAGTGGGAAGAACCTTTGCCATGTTCAAAAACTACCACATTGATGGGAACAAAGAGATGATAGCATTTGGAATGATGAACATTGCTGGCTCGTGCACCTCTTGCTACTTGACTGCAGGTACTGGTCAAGCCCTATTTGAGCCTGAGTTCGGCAACAGGGCCTGAAATCCTGGACCCATTTGACCCATGGAGAATGCTCCTAGTCCTACAAAATACCCCCATCATTAATTTCGAAAATTTTGTTAAAACTCCTGGCTGTACTTGCAGGACCATTTTCTAGAACTGCAGTGAACTTCAATGCCGGAAGCAAGAGTGCAGTCTCTAACATTGTGATGGCAACAGCAGTAATGATCACATTGCTATTTCTAACACCATTATTCCATTACACACCACTTGTGGTACTGTCGTCCATAATTATGGCTGCCATGCTTGGCCTACTTGACTACGAAGCTGCAATCCACCTTTGGAAAATTGACAAATTCGACTTCTTCATCTGCTTGGGGGCATATCTTGGGGTTGTCCTCGGAAGTGTTGAGATTGGTCTAGTCATTGCTGTAAGTAGAATTAAATATTGCCTCAAGTTAGGATAAGACTAAAAGATACCCGAAAATCATTGATACAAACTAATATCTATCAATGCATGCAGGTCACTGTTTCCTTGCTAAGGATTATTCTATTTGTGGCGAGGCCTAGAACAATTGCTCTAGGCAATATTCCAAACTCTGGTATCTATAGAAGTATGGATCAATACCCAATTGCCAACAATGTTCCAGGGATTCTCATACTTCAGATTGATGCGCCTGTTTACTTTGCCAACGCAAACTATCTAAGAGAAAGGTAGCAAAACACTCCTATCTAAGTTACCTAACTAAAGTAGTTAGGAACTATGTTGGGCCAAAATCTTTATTTTTCTTGAAATACTATGTCTGAGTAACGTAGAGGAATGTTAGTTAAGATGATTACTATATAATTAATCTTGCCTATCCTTTTTTCCAGGATCTCGAGATGGATTTATGAGGAGGAAGACAGGTTAAAGTCTGCAGGAGAAACAAGCTTACACTATGTCATATTAGATTTGAGTGGTAAGTGAAAATGAGTCACAAAACCATAGCAAATATAAGAATCTTTACATATATAAACACAACTTCTAACATTCGAGCAAATTTATTTTACAGCCGTAGGTAGCATTGATACAAGTGGCATCAGCATGCTCGAAGAAATCAAGAAGAATGTTGATAGAAAAGATCTACAGGTATAAACTATTTTCTGCCATATCCCATTTTCTGAGTTTCTTCTCATGTCTGAAATTGTTTGCCTAAATGATCATTTTTGTCATTGATATGATCAGCTTGTATTAGCTAATCCACGAAGTGAGGTGATGAAGAAGCTAGACAAGTCGAAGCTCATCGACAAGATCGGTCAAGGATGGATTTACCTGACAGTAGGAGAGGCCGTTGCAGCTTGTAATTTCATGCTACACACATGCAAGTCAAATCGTGTTGACAACGTTTGATATATATACAATCAATTAGACGAGTGAATTATTGATGCTAAGAACATAGCTTTGCGGCTGTCATCCATCTGTTTTGCTTAATGAAGAAGATGAAAAGAGAAGAAACTTTAACGAAAGTGATCATCATCCACCTGTTTTGAGGAAGTTATTATGAGTATAAGCTTTGTAATATTATTATATGCATGAATCATGATTGTATGTAATTCTCACAATATTGAAGATCCTGTAGTAGTGATCCTTCTCTGCTGAACGAATGTTTACTATGGAAGCAAAAAATAACACTTAACAGTTAAATACAAGCAGTATTTAATTGATATAATTAGATTTCTGAAACCAAGAGTAAATTTTATTTTTCTTAAAGCAACGGTCAAAATCTGAGAATAAAAAAAAAAAATTGTAGATACTGAGATTCAAATTCCAAATCTGGTACATACCTTCTCTTAAAGATGATTGCATGAACACAAATAATTTCTAAACCAACTAGCTTTCGGTGTTCTTCCAACATATTACAGAAGTATGGAAACAGAATGAAGCATGAAACCAACCAAGAGCCAAAATCCTTGAAAACCAAATGCAAGAAAGCAATTTCACCCGTAAAAAAGCAATAACTCAATGAGGCCTACAAACTTCTTCAGAAATCTTCAAAACCAAGAACACAAATGCTATGTTACTTAAGCAACTACTTGCTGAATTTTTCTGAATACACGAAACTTCTAATCAAGTATATCAGCTTGCTTCGCTATTTCCTTCAGCCAAAGATAAAGTTCATGAAGAACTCGACAGCTTTTCTTTGAACACGCATGAAGCACTCCATGTGAACCGATATCCAGAATCTCTGGATCCCTGGAATACACAAAGGTGCCTGGACTCAAAGCATTTAGAAAAAGGTAAAAGAGTAAGGAATTTCATGCAACAGTTTTTTACCAAAGCATATTTAGTATAATGTTGAAGCATTAGGATCAGAAGGAATTGATCAAGCATACAGAACTTCCATTTGAGACTTTCGAAAGTTTTTCCCTTGAAAGCAGCAAATTCAAACTTAAAAACTAAGACTGATGTATAAGGAAACTGATACAGTCACTCTCCACCATTTCATGAGATTAGAAATAAACAGTTTTATAATCTGCAGAAAATATATGAATTTTTAAATGCATCTACCATCATAGAGCATCTCTTTCCCAAACCCAAACTCAACAGGTGTGCAAAATATAGGGAAGAATCGATTGTAAAAGCTCCATAAGGGAGCAAATTTTCAAATCACATGCTGCCAGAGAAGCAAGATTTGTGAAAATGGACAAGACAGCTAATGTACACAATCTCTTCCACTTGCAGTACTGAGGAAGGTAAAGTCACTTTTTTCTTTTAAAAAATAGGAAGAATGTTAAGGACATGAATTCTCCCAATGCAATGTTAGGGAAATACATGCATGGCTCAATTAACGAGACATATTTCAACCGTCACGTTGATTTTAGCAATTTAAAATACTGAAGTTGCATCTGATTATCTACATCTTTATCATAAATGACGTTGCAAACATGGATAGAGAGACGAACCTGCACAATGTCTCCCCCATCTCATTGGAACTTGAAATTAACCATAATTTTCACAAGAGCGATGACTCAAATTGAACAAAGGAACCACCATGTTGCCCATGTCCCCACTTCCTTGACCTTTGAGCTTTCCAAACCTGCAAAAATAGCATTGAATCAAAGGTGCTTGCAGCCCCTGAATCTTGTATTATGTACTGAATAAGCCATCAACTAAACTTGATGTATATATGTAATTAGATCCTTCAGAGATGGCAGGATCTCAAGGGTGTGCAAAGTTGAACAAGACTAGCCATCTCCTTTTGTCCCCCTGGTAAGCAAAGAACACCCACCAGCTATGAACTTGCTCAAAGACATCAGACTCGAAGCAGAAAATCTAACCCAAATGAACTGACATTTGTATCATTAAGTGCTAATGCTTGAAATTTCTTCAAAAGCTTTTCAGTATTTGTAATAAGATCAGTAGGTAGATCAAAGGCTTGGATTTGTTAACCTTGCTAAAAATTCGGAAGCAGCCCTAAGCTGCCTCACTACTGTTAATAGAAATGACTAATAATTCACAAAATCAAGAAGCACTTAGCCATTCCATGAAGAACAAACAGAAGACAAAACATTAAGTCAAAAAACAAGACACATATTAAGCTACAACCATTAGCCGTAATTTTTAGAGATTATAAACTTTAATGAATAATAATAACTTTTCATTATAGATAGATAGATTTAGAACAAATATCAGAGTATCCAAAAGCATGTGGTGGTTGTCCACAAGCTAAGTCTATAGCAGTTTAGAACAAATATGAAGTTACCTGTGTATAAGCTATTACACTTTTGGGTGCAACTAAGCAAGCTGCTCCAGCAAAAGAATCTTCAGCATATTGCCTAAGAAATGAAAAACGACTGTTATGTGTGGGTTGATTCAAATGCCTGGCACGAGAGGAAAGACGTGATTCTCATTATCCATGGTTGGGAACCATTTTTCTTTAATTTGGTTGTAATGTATAATGGAGAGCTATATAATTCCTATTTCTTGGACCTGATTGTAATATACAGGAGATAGTTTCAAAATTCTAATACCTTGTCAATGTTGACAACTGAAGCATATTTATCAGTCTCGGTCTTCTCCTTATCAAGAAGGAAGTAGACTCTAGGACCCGCTTTTTGAAGTCTCATGCCATGATTTTACAGCTGTTTCCATTGTCTCAACAAGAAAAGAAAACACATCTTTCCAACAATCTTCAGCTCCATACTTTTCAGACTGGAAAGAGAAAGGCTGATTTTTTTTTTATTTTTTCAAGAGGTATACTGAAAAGAATTATACTAATGATATCAATCTCTCACAACAATAGGTGAGAACTTTTCTAGAATAGTCTTAGCTGACAAGCATTCACAAAAAAACAGAACCCATTATAAAATCAAAGATCAAATGCTAGAGTAACTTATTCTGATAGAATATAATGTAAACGTGCGCAAGAAATACACAAACACACAAGTAAAGCAAAAAATAAACAAGTAAAATATATATATTTATATATGCTTTGCGGAAATTATAACACTTCACTAAATGAACTCACCATATTTCAGATTTTGGCGATTCCAATCTTTTTGCCGTATCTACATTCGATCACAAGTTTTGCACTTCTTGAACTCGCTTTTTATCTTTTGCAAGCTGGGAAAGCCTCTTAATTTTTCTTGATACTTCTACACTTTGTGGTTTGTGTTGCAAAGCTGTTTGGAAAGCAGCTAAAGCTTATAATAAATTTAATATGAGAAATATCAGTAGCATAAAACAAACAGCATCATCTCTTCATCAAAATTTGGAGGAGGGAGTAGGAACTTACATCATCATACCATTCCATGGCCTCTAATATGCATCCCTTCCCAAAATATACCTTGGAAATATACCAAAAACAGACAAATTAAACAATTCAAATTTGATGACTATCTGAAAGCAATCCCCCTAGGCCCTCTCACCAACACCACCCTCAATACCTGGCAATATTTTGCACGAATATAACACACCAAAAATAATTAAAACACAACATGAATACATGAATGTCTCAATATCTATATAATACAAATTATTAAGGTATCAAAATTTATATAAATATAAAATACCTTAAACATGATTATAACACGGAAAAATTCATGAACATGATAGGGACACGAATTCTACCTTTTCCCATTGGCTATTCAATGTGATGATTGTCTCAGCATCATTCAGTGCTTTATTAAGTTTAACCACATTTAGAAACGCTGCTGCTTCATTGCTGGTTCCAGAAAAAAGAAATACAGTGAAATTAGAGCATAGGTGCCAAAAAAAAAAAAAAAAAACCAAAACAAAAGAAATGAGGAAGAACACAGAGGTGCACATACAACTCGATATCTGGAACATGTAGAGAAGCAATAATTCAAAAGAAAAAAAATAATAATTACAACATATTAATCGGCATTCATCAATAAAGGCATAAAGTTAAACAACTAAAATCAGCCAACAATTTTTGTTTCAAAAGGAATAACTTACGTTTATATACTAGTTATTTATTAAAGATACACCATTCTGGTATTTGAGTGTGTTTAAAAGATTATCAAATATTGCCATCCGCGAATCAAGCAAACAATTAATCAAAGTTTCAAATAAAAACCGCCCATACACCAAAATGAATTAAAAGTCCAAGCATACTGTTGCCCTGTATCATAGTTAACAGGAAATGCACAATGTTTTCAATAACAGTTTATCACAGCAAAATAAATGGTTGATAAAACGAGATAACACCATACATTTTTTAAACATTAACAATGTCAAGAATTATTTTAAGGAATGATGTTTAAACCAGAGAAAGACTAAAATGGAAAAGCCAAAAATTAAAACAAAAAAAATTCAAATGAAACACAATTTCAAGCCTGCAAATAGAAGAAAACCTACTTGAACTAAGAATTTAGCAGGTTTTAACATCACTCCTTGATAGCATTTGACAAGATTCTCAACAAACAAGTGAGCTGAGCAGTTTTATTGCCAACCCAAAAATTGCATTTAGATCCCGAAGTCGTTAAATTTTACCTATAAAGAGTACGATTTGACGAGTCTTGATTAATGGCCTGAGTGTAAACAACAGCAATTTTGAGCTAATTCCCAGCCTTGCAAAAGTCATTCCTTTTATCCTTCGATGACATCGCATCAGACCCTCCCTTACCAGATCCTAACTCTACTTCTGCCATCCTGTTCAATAACACAGAGATTGAAATAAAGGTGCTATCTTAACCTTTCTGGGTAGTTTTATTTGTCGGCTAACGGGAGAAAGCTTTTGCTTTTGGGTGGTTTTGATTTGTGGGTTCTTTTACAGCGCGAAAACTTATGGTGCGCAGGTTTGGAGCAAGCGAGGTCGGGAGGGAAAGGAAAGTCCAAGGGTTAAGCATCGATTAATTTCAGTTAATTTGATTTAATTTAACCGATTTTTGAAACCAATTGGCTTTAAAATCAGTTTATTCGATTAATTTGAATTAATTATTTATTTTAAAATAAATAATCAAATAAATTGATCTTTTTATTTTTTAATTATATTTTATATATTATAAATGAAATTATATTTATATAGTAATTTAATATAATATACTTTTATATTATATAATGTATAATATAAATTATTTTTATATAATGATATAAATAATTTATATTTGAAAACCTTGAAACTGATTAAATTGAGTGAATTAATTAACTTAAGTTTGGTTTAGTTATTTTTAGTTTGAAATATTGTTTTTGGTCAGTTCGATCAATTTTAAAAATTTATTCGATTTAATTAATTTTACAAAATTGAACCAAATTGAATGCTTACCCCAAAAAAGAAAAAAAAAAAAAGAAAGGAAGGGATACTAGTAAAATTTCCTCCGATTTTGATTGCATTTTAATTAGACTTATTCATGGACTAAGTTGGACCGAACTTAAGCATAGTATTAACATTAAATATGCTTGTTCAAGCTCGGCTAAGCTCGAAATATGAGCTTCGAATTTTGCCCAAGCCCGACTATATTTGTAAATAGATAATCGAAGCCCGTTTAAGCCAGCCCATATTATATATTTTTATAATTTATTTTTTAAAATTTAATCTTTATTAATTTAATAATTTTCTTTTATTATATTTATAAATATAAATAATTTAACTTAGTTTTTAAAGTGTACACTATAATATTATATATATTATTTATATGACAAAAA
>JAQSVH010000002.1:5895419-5909912 GCA_029448705.1 Adansonia digitata
ATTATATTTATAAATATATAATCGTATATCAATTGATAGTATATTTACAATAATATTTTTATTATTAACTTGATCCCAAGTCACAATGTTAATATCTTGATCTATAATTAAGGTACAACTCATAAATCTTATGTAAATATATAAAGATCAAAACTTTTTGAGAAAATTGAACAGTATCCCATGTTGAATGATTTAACTTACTGTGGATTACCTCAAATTGTTTACACGTGTATTCGCTTCAATGCATAAATTAATTTTAATTAAAAATCTTAATTAAATTAAGATCAATTTTAGCGTTAATTAATTTTTAGCAATTTTTTATTTTAAAATTTTATATAGATCTTTGAATTTCAAATATACTATTTTAATTTTAATTTTTTCGATAGAAACATGTCATCAACAATAATTACAATATAATTAACTAATAAGTACGTAGGGTCCATAAAAAAATTATATAAAACTTACATTTATAAGTGATAAATCTTTACATAATTTTTTATTATGGTTGGATAATTATAGTATCGTAATAAAAAAATTATAGGTGAAATACTCATTCAATACTATGTATCATCTATTTTTTTTTTTTGGGGGAATCTCTAATTGTTTTTATATTCAATTTCCTTCTTTATTAAATGAATTCAAAAGTCAACGTTGTAGATTGTACTAAATATTTATGTTTAATTTTAATTCCATTTATAAGCTGCAATTCAGTTTGTCTTAAATCACTTTTAATCTAATTAATTTCTAATTCTAAATATCCAATTTCAACGATAGAACATTTGTTAGCTTTTCATTAGTATATTTGCTTTCACTTTTGTTTTTTATTTGCTTCATTTGTTTGTATCTACTTGCTTCTACTAAATGCTATTTTTATTTGTTATTATTTAATTTAGTCTTCTAGATATATCTATGCTGTTTACTAAGATTTGAATTTATTTTTTATTATGCTTATTTCCATTCTTTTACTTTTAAAAATGTTCATAACCTAAACGCCAAGGTTCATGCTCCTTTATTCAAGTCGTTTCATGGTAACTAAGATCTTCTACTTCCGTAATCTTCGTTCGTCTGCTTTATTTCCTTTTATCTTATTTGTAGCGCAAGTAATTTACGAAGTTACTATAGAGATGACACATTGATAGTAAATTAATATCAATTAAATTAAGCTTTGAATTTATAACTTAAATTATGAGCATATATTAATCATATGCATAGCAGTAACATACGAATACCTATTTTTTTCCCTCTAAAACTTCACTACTTTAATACTTCCATAAACATATTAACAAAAGGATTGTCAATTTCACATATAAATATCATTAAAAATCCCCTATCCCAAACTGAATGTCCCATATTGACTTTGATGGAGTTCAATGAAAAGGAAAAAAAAACCTTTGACTTTCATGTATTCAATATCATTTTTTATAAAATTTATATAACCTGATTTTTAATGTCAAAAGTTAAAAAAATTATGGAAAAAATTTTTTAAATAGTAAAAAGTAAGAATTTTAGTAGTTGATTGTTGAGAAATTTGTAGACTTCCATGATTATAGATGTATCTTTACCTCCAAAAGTTACCTATAGATTAAAATATTATTATCTCTAGAATTTATTTTTATTTTAATCTTTTAGATTAATTTTTTTCTTTTGATAATATCTTTTAAAATATATCTTTTAGAGTTTTTATTTTTATCTATATTCTTTATCATATTACGCTAAGGGTATAAATAGCTCTCTTCACTTCACAAAAAAGCGCGAGTTTCCTCAAAAAAAAAGAGAATCTCGTCTTATTTAATTTTTTTTTCCCTCTATGGCAGACACACATCCAAAAGCATCTATCAAAACCATGAGAGAGAAACCACCCTATTACCATTGGAGTAATTAAGATAGATCAAATAACTTGTTGGTATCCCACTCACTAAAGGGAACCAATTATCTGACATGGAGGAGAGCTGTTTTTAATGCACTGAGATTGAAACGCAAACTGGTTTTTATGAATGAAAAACTACCAAAACCTAATGAAGGAGATCCGGAAGAGGACGACTGGTTTGACTTGCAATGCTATGGTAACCACGTGGTTGTTAAACTCTCTCAACGAGGATTTGCATGATAGTTGTTGCATACCATGACACAGCTTATGACATCTGGAGAGACTTAGAAGAAAGGTTTTCACAAGGAAGTATTCAAGAACTGAAAAGAAAAATTGTCAACACTATACAAGGTGAGTTGACAGTTTCGGCCAACTATACAAAGATGAAAGGACTTTGGGATCAACTTGATAGTTTTTCCAAGTCTCACAGACAAGGATGTGCAAGCTGTACGTGTGGAGTTTTGGCTAGAGAAAAAGAAGAAGAGAAACTCCGCCAGTTTTTTATAGGATTGAATGATTCCTATACAGTTGTAAGATCTGAAATTCTCTATAAAAATCCATTGCCATCTTCAACAACTTCTTACTCTTTGTTGAGATTAGAAGAGGTGGCATGACAAAGCAATTATAGGGGCTACAGCTTTCAAAGCACACGCTGGGAAAAGAAATTGAGATTCTAAGAAAAGATCAAAATGCGAACATTGTAAAAGGATAAGCCGCACAAAGGAAAATTGCTTTGAAATTGTTGGATATCCTCCAAATTGCAAGGGAACAAAAAAATGTTTCAGGCAAAGGCTTCCATTAATGCAACAGCGACAAAGACTAAGGGGAAAGAGGTTGACTCTCAACAGAAAGCAAGCCAACAACAAATTGTTCTAAATCTGTCTGCGTTATCAGAATCCTAATTTGATTAGTTGATGACTATACCCAGCAGAGACAAGCAAGGGAAGCCTACCGCCAACTTTGTTGGTAAAATTCGTTGTTCTCAAAATAGGATTTTGGATGGTGGAACATCTGACCATGTTGTATCAGATTCAAAGCAGATGGAATGCAAAAAGATCAGGGAAATCTTTTCCAAAAGTTATACTACCTAATGGAAGAAAGTCACAAGTTGATTGTGTTGGAAATGTTCAACTAAACCGAAATATTACTTTGGAGGATGTTCTTTTCTAACCAAGGTTTACCTATAATTTAGCTTCAATTAGTAGAATTACCCGAGATTTAAAATGTTCAATAACATTTTTTTTTTTCCCAAATGGATGTATTTTGCAGGACCTTCTCACCATGGAGCCGGTAGAATGGAAAGGGGCTTTACTACTTTGAAGGAAAAAAAAAAAAAAATCAGATCAGGACGAACGCGGTGAGATTGAAAACCAAAGAATTGCTACATAAGAGGTTGGGATGTATCCTAGTTTCTAGATTACAAGGTTTATTTGATATTTCTTTTGAAGACAAAAGTTTTTCTCCATGTGATGCATGTCATAGGGCTAGACAAACTCAATTGTCATCACGTATTAGAAAGAATAAATCAAGAAACTTATTTGAATTAGTACATGTTGATACTTGGAGACCTTGTGAAACCAGCATATATTCTGGAGCTCATTATATTTTTACTATTGTTGATAATTGTTCGAAAGGCACTTGGGTTTACTTGACGAAAAATAAAAATGAAGCTCCATATCTATTTGAACAATTTTTGAAAATAGTAAAATCCCAATTTAGCGCACAGGCAAAATCAGTACAGTCAGATAATGCTCAAGAGATTGTGTATGGAGATTTCAAGAAGCTTGCCCTAAACAAAGCAATTATACGCCAAACTAGCTGCTCACATAAACCAAAACATGAAGGGATCCGAATCTTGATACCTCATGTAATTATCGAATTTCAAAAATTAAAAAAATAACAGAAAGAGCAGTGGAAGTATAAACATCAAAATATCCAGACATCTTTACGAATTTTTAAAGAGGAAATTACGTGTAGTAAAACATATTAGAATTTAACGTAATTTAATCACTCATCTAATGAGCGATAATCTAACTTTTAGATATAGTAATCTGGAGTTAAATTCAAATTGAAAAATCCCTTCATAGTGGCAACTAGGCTCCCTAACAAGATCTCTAAGATCACGAGCAGTACACGTATCCTGTCTCTAATGGTAATTCACATAAACGGTAGTTGGAACCTTTTCTAGGCCTGATGGTTCTCTAGTGCTAGCTAAAAGGCATATAAAGCCTGAACCAAAAAATAATTACGAACTTTTTCTTCCTTCATATGATCTAAGAATAATTTTGAAATAAAGCAGCAAATTCTATGGTGTAGATTCCAAGAAGTGTTCGATGCCATTATGTTAATAAAAAATGGCTAAGTGGTGTGTTAATAAATTAGCCCCAGGGTATTAACTTCTTTTCTCGAAGAAGAAGTGATGATAGTATCTGGGGTATAAGCATTGGCTAAATCTGTGCCAACAGTCATGGTAATATAAAGGATGTAAACATTATCTATAATGATTAGGATTAAAGCATCTATGGGTGATTATTTAAGTCCATTGTCAAATCTTTAAACATTATTTTTAAAATAAAATAATTTTTAATAAAACTTTTTAAAAATGTGAAAAAATTTACAATTATTTTTATCCTTTGAAAAGAAAAATAATAATTGGAATAATTGATCGATTTGAACTCCCACAACTAAAGAAAATAAAATATTATTGGTAAAGATCGACTTAAATTTTGTTATTAAATTTTTATTTTTTATTAAAATTAGGATCAAGAATAAATTTAACACTATAGTTTAACTCATTATTGAATTTTGTCTCTTCATTTTTGTTTTATGAATTTTCCACCTAACCTTAATTTTTGATGTTTTGAAAAAAGAATAGTCATTCAAATATTTATTTTAATAATTAAAATAATAAATAAATTAATAAAAACTGTTAAAAATAAAAAAATAACTAGAAATTCTATTTCATAAAAAACTAAAACTAAAATTTTTTTTTTGAATTTTCTTTTATTATTCAAGCCGTTGATGATCAATAATAGAATATGTTAATAGTAGACTTATCAATTCTAACCCAAACTCAAAAAACTTGATCAAACCACCCAAATCCAGACTCGATCCAACCCAATTTGACCAGAAATAGTCAACAACTCGAAACTGACCAACTCAAACCCGAAATTGACTTGAACCCAGAATGACTTGAATCTAGAATGACTTAAACCCAAAATGACCAAAACTCCCAATGGTCCAAACCCAAAAATGGATTAAACCTGGAATAACCCGAGCCTGAACTGATTCGAATAATTAACTTGAAATGACCTAAACCTAAAATGACCAAACTCGATAAACCTAATTATTAAACCAAATTGATGAAACCAATTAACCTGAGTATTAAACTTGATTGACCCAAACCCAAAATAACTCGAATCTAGAATGACCCAAACTCGATTAACCTGAGTGTTAAACTTGATAAACTTGAATAAAAAATGACCTAAGCCTGAAATAACCTAAAACCAAAATAATCTGAACTCGAAGTGACTCGAAACTAAAATGACCCAAACCAAAAAAGAACTTAAAAATTTTAAAACTTGAACTGACCTAATCTGGATTAACACGATAAAAAATTTTTACAGTTTAAATATTCATATTTAGAAGAAGTTTTTATAATTTTTTTAAGGTATGTTTTATATTTATTTGTAGAAATATTATTGTAATGTTAAAATATAATTAGCTTTGTAATTTATTATTATAATTAAATTTTATTTTATTGTAACTAAGGTTTTTTTTTTGGTCGAAGTTGAAATTTATTCTTGTTGACTAAGGTATGATTTAAGCTTTTTAAATAAAAAATTTAAAATTTAATTTTATAATTTATTATCATAATTAAATTTAGTTTCATTGTAATTGAGTTTTTTTTAGCAGTTGAAATTTGCTTGAAAGATTAAGGTATGATTTTCATCCTCTTCGAAAAAAATTATCGGATAACTGCATCATGCCATGAGAATTTTACTACGATGAAATTTCTTTATATTGTAACTAAGGTTTTTTTGTTGTAAAAGTTGATTTAGTTTGATGAATTAAGTTATTTTAATGTCAAAATAATTTTAACTTTTCTTATAGGTATATTTCAATTAATATAATGGCTTCATAATCATCATCATCATCATCATCATTGTTGAAATTACAACAAATTCATATATCGTTAAGCGTATTATCTGAGGTACTAAAATTTTATTAATCAAATCTTTAAATATTACGAATTTAGAATCTTATAACAAAAAAATTAATTACTTTTTGAATATGATTATGATCGAGAGTTATAGCTACATAAATTTGCTTTGGAAGAACCAAATGCATATATTGTAGATTATTTAAGGTCATCTGGATTTTACCATGGAGCTTTACTTAGAACCCCACAATATAAGCCTGGACTAATAAAAGTCTTGATTGAACGATGGAGACCCAAAACACACACATTTTATCTTCCATGCGGTGAATGCACGATCATCTTAAAAGATGTTACACTTCAGTTGGGACTGCCAGTTGATTGCAAGACAATAACAAGGGGAGCTTCTTGGAATGGGGTGAGGTGTGCCTTAAATTATTAGGTGAGATCCCTTTAGTTGATTGTTTAGAAAGGTCAAGGCTTAAAATAGTTTGGTTGGAAAGAACTTTGGCTACACTCCTAGAAAATCCAACTATACGAGATATAAAATATGTCGCTAAAGCCTACATTTTATGCTTAATTGGAGGAATGTTAATGCTTGATAAATCTAGTAATCGAGTTCATTTAATGTATCTTCCAATTTTATGGGATTTTAGGGAAGCTGGAAATTGTTGTTGGGGTTCAGCCTGTTTACGATTCTTAAGGGAACTCTATAGGGCCACAACTAAATGCATGCATAACATAGGTGGTTGTTTATAGTTGCTACAATCGTGGGCTTGGTATCAAATGTCATTTCTTGCACCAAAAGTTAGTATACAGCCTGCATACCCTCTTGGGTTAAGGTAATAACTTGAGTACTTCATTTATATTGCATTAGATGTTGAGGTTATACTAACATATAAATTACTAAAATTATATATATATTTAAATAGATAGTGCAGTTAAAAAGATTATAGATTTACCACAACGTAGCTCAAAAGTATCAAAGGAAGACTTTAACACATCACCTCTGATAAGGTAAATATTATAATGTAGTTGATTAAAGTTCGTGTGTACTTAACCCAATCGATGTCATATTGTTCAGTAATAATTTTTATGTATTTTTACAGTTTTTATGGATGCCATATCATTTTAATGAGATATTGGCATGCCTCTTAATGGAAGCTTACAGAAGTAGCCACATTTGGCGTGCAAATACATTAATATGCTTTCAAGCTGTAGAGTGACACCAAGTAAATAGGGTCTTACGCCAATATGGGATACAACAACCAATCCCTCAAGCACCAATGAACCTTGACAAAGTTAACAAGATTAACATGCATCGTAATCATGCAGATAAATAGACCGAAAAGCATAGAAAATGGATCCAGTTTTGGGCAAACCATTCTATTCTAATTGCTTCTAGTTTTGAAATTATGAATAACAATTTCCAGCAATCAGATGAATATAGCAGATATGAACAAGTTCGACCTTTTATTTTTCCATCATCATGATTTAGTCAAAGGATGAGGCAACCTACTTTGGCAAATATTCACAATATCGATGCACCTAAGATGTCATTTAATCATCTCGAACCAGAACGTGATCCTAGATTATCATTCAGTTACCGACATTCTTTCAATCACGCTAGGGATAATGATGAGGATAGGTGTTATTGGCCGAAGCCACCAACAAGTAAGTTAGATGCTGACCTTCTGATGCTGACTTCAGGTCCAGCATATCTGTCTACCATGTACCAGATTGGTACCCCAGTGTCAAGTTGTGGTGGTATGAGTACCTAAAATCCTTTTTGTGGTGCAACAAGCACTGGCTCTTCAGCAGTTGGAATCCATTTTTGGGTACGGTAGATATTGTAGATGAAGCCACTCAAGAAAAAGTCACTCAGGAAAAAGTCATACAGGAAAAAACACTAGCAATGATAATAAATGTAATAGAAAAACTCCACATTGTTGTTCAACACCAAGCGAAAAGGACCCCATCAATAGAGTTCTATGTATAATTATTTGTACAATATGTGTTTTTATCATTTAAAATTTTTTTTTATAATTTCTATTATTATCTATATTTGCATCATTTATATAACATGTTTTTATATCATTTATATCATTTAAAGTTAGTAGTTTATATCATATTTTTACTAATGCTTAGTAAATTTATTAGAACCCGAAAGATGTGACAGATGCATAAGGTATTAGATTCTTTTGACATGACAGAAAAACTTTGACTAATGCCTAATAAATTTCTTAGAACCCAAAAAATATGACAGATGCATAGGGTATCAGATTCCTTTTGACATGACAAAAAGTTGATTAATGTCTAGTAAATTTCTTGAACCTAAACGATGCGACAGATGCATGTGGTATCAGATTCCTTCTCACACGATAGAAGAAAGTTGATAATGCGTAGTAAATTTCTTAGAACCTAAACGATGCAATAGATGCATGGGGTATTAGATTCATTCTAACAGGACAGAAAAAGTTGATTAATGACGTGACAAAGTGTAAAAAAATAAAACTAATGTGTAGATTTTTTTTATTCCATTATAAATACCCTAGTTCATTACTTTCATTTTCATTCACTTTTCATTGTCATGTTCTTTCCAAGTTATGTGAGATTTGTTTTTAGAGTTTATTGATAGTATTTATTTATTCTAGCCTTTGTTGTTTCCTGCTAGATGGGAATTTGACAAGATGGGCAATACATTTGTTGCACTTGTTTACTTTGATGGATAAATTTTTAACAATGAAGAAGGTGTTACCTTCCAAAATGACCATCCGAAAAGCATTAGTGTTGAGGAAGACATCACAATAGAGGAATTGAAGGCATGGTGGTTGGTACTGTACCAGTACCAATCGTACCGATCGGTGCGTACTGGTTTCAAAATGTAATGATATCGATGATAGTTAGTTCCATTTCAATTTCAATTTTGATTGGTACCAGTCGTACCAGTGTATACCGATGTGTTTCAGATGTACCAGCTAAAAAACAATGTAGCGATCGGTACAAAGTTGCTACTAAATTAATATAATAATTAAATTAAAAAATATTAAAATTTAAAAGTTTTTTTTCTTTACTCTTTTCCCATAGTGTATTATCCATTCTTCGACATCTCTTCACATTTTCCCTTCTTTCTCTAAAGCCTAAAACCTAACATTTTTAATCAAAAATTGGTATCTCATTTATAGCTTTTTTTTTAAGATATTGCTCATCCCTTCCAGGTTTGTTCTCTCATTTTTATTTTTATTTTTTACAATTTGATTATGAAATTAGCATTATCTTATTTTCCTTTTTAAGATTAATATATTTTTGCTGCAAAATTAAAATTTTTTTGCATTATACTATCATAGGAACAGGGGTTGAACAGGTTAATTTGTTAGGCAGAAGCTAATTGATTTTTTTTGTTGGTTTGCTAGCTCTCGAACCTATTTTAGTTAAAGTGACTGAGCACTTGACCATCTAGGCTGAGCTAATTGATTTTGAGATTTGCTATTTCCATTCTTGCAGAAATTCTTTTGGCATGGGACCTTTTTACCAATTCCTAAGCTAGGCTAGGATATTTGTTTTTTCCTACCTTGTATAAAGGTTGATTGATTGGCATTAATCAAACTAGGCAAGCAATTGCTTTAGTCTGCTAGATAATTGTTTGGCAATGCACTTGTAAAATGTGTAGGTCAACTTATTCTTTTTTCCCTATCAATAATGCAGCAATTACTTTAACTATACATTTTTTTATTTCTAATAGGAAGATTTCATCTACTTTCAAGTTTTTAGCTAATCATTCCACACCCACCAATGTAGTTATAGTATAGTATAGGATGGGACATTCATTTGTGTAATGATTGTGTAATTTACATGCTTATTCAATTGATAAATTGAAATGAAATTGCCTTGATTAGTTAAAAGAATTTCATTTTGATAACTTAATTTCATAATATAGTGGATTGATTGATTTAATTTTTTTTTTTTTAGATATTTCATGACGAAAAATGCATCAAGTGGATCAAATATTACTTCTGCTCTTACAAAATCGGATGATCCTACTTGGGCTCATGGTGGAAAAGTGTCGAGCAAAAGGAATCAAAGCGTGTATCTTTATTGTAATAAGCATATACAAGGTGGAGGCATTACTCATTTAAAGTAACATTTAGCTGGAGTTTCGAGGCAAGTTGGAAGTTGTTCCAAGGTACCTTCTTATGTGCAATGGTAGATGAAACAATTGCTTAATGATTTGAAGAAGGAATAATCTAAAAGAAAAAAAATTCAAAGTGAAATTGGAAATCTTTATGGCGATTTTGTTCTTAGTGATGAAGATAAAGATAATAATGTGCTAAGTCATCCTTTAGTTGGATCTAAAACAGCAAAGGAAACTAATAGTTTGAATAATAATGATCTGAAAAAAAAAGTGCTCTAATATTACTTTGCTCTGAAAACTACTTCTGGTACTCAACCTACCATCAAAAGTGCATTACAAAGTAAAAAAACTATTCAACAAGCAAAAATGGTAGTTGTAAGATTGTGGTTTGATGCTAATATACCATTTAATGTTGCTAGATCGAGATATTATCAACCGATGATTGATGCTATAACAACAATTGGTCCAGGATTCAAAGCATCAAACTATCATGAGCTTAGAGGTGTTCTTTTAAAAGATAGTGTGCATGAGGCTAATGATTATCTTCTTGATATCAAGAACTTGTGGAAGACTTACGAATGCTCTATCATGGTTGATGGGTGGATAAATCAAAGGCAAGAACCAATAATTAATTTTTTTATCTTTAGTCCACAAGGAGCAATGTTTTTGAAATCTGTTTATGCATCGGGACTCATAAAGGATTCAGAGATGTTGTTTCAAATGTTTAATGAGATTGTTCAAGAAGTAGGATATGAACATGTTGTGCAATTCATTACAGACAACGATGCTTTTTATAAGTATGCTGGAAAGAAATTACAAAATAAATACGGCACTTTCTTTTGGATTCCTTGTGCTACTCATTGCATTGATTTGATGTTGGAGAGCTTTGTGAATCCTAGGTGCTTTCCTGACATTAATTAAACTATTTAGAAAGCTAGAAAAGTTACAAAATTCATTTATAATTATGATTGGGTACTTGCTTTAATGAGAAAAGAATATACCCATGGTAGATATTTATGTCGCCCTGCTATCACAAGATTTGCCATATACTTCTTGAACATTCAATGTTTGATGAAATATAAAAAAAGAGCTTAGGCAAATGTTTACTGGAGATAAATAGGTGGATTCACGTTATGAAAAAAGTTATGTTGGGAAAAAAATAGCTTCTATTCTCCTCAAAGATAAAAATCTTTGGTGTTAGTGTCAACACATTGTGAAAGTTAGTGAACCACTTGTGAAAGTTCTTCATCTTGTTGATGATGAAGAAAAACCAAGTATAGGTTATTTGTATGAAGCTATGGACAAGGCAAAAGAGACCATAAAGACAAGGTTTAAGAATAGGGTTTCTCAATATATGCCATATTTGAGAGTGATTGATGCAAGATGGGATAAGCAACTTAGTTCTCCTTTGCATATGGCGGGTTGCTTGCTTAATCCGAGCATTTTTTTTAGACCATCTTTTAACAAGAAAAATGAAGTTACAAGAGGTTTCCTTAATGCTCTTACAAGATTAGTTCCTGATGATGATATGCAAGATATTATTAGTGCACAACTTGAAAAGTATAGGAACTCTAATGGTGATTTTGGAATGTCTCTTGCTATACGCCAAAGGGCAAAATTAAATGTAGGCAAAATATTAGTAGTTTTTTATACTTGGTTGTAATGTGATTATATAATTTAATTTGTAATTTAATTCTTTTTAATTTTACATGCAGTATCATGGTGGGAACAACTTGGGAATGGCACACCGGAGCTACAAAAATTTTCAATTCGAGTGCTTAGCCAATGTACTAGTGCAACTGGCTGCGAAAGAAATTGGATCACATTTGAGTTCATCCATTCCAAAAGGTGAAATAGGCTAGAGCATAAAAGATTGAATGACCATGTCTTTGTTCGTTACAATTTAAAACTTCGAGAAAGGTATTTTTTTTACAATTACTTATATTTATAGTAAAAAATCTTATTACTTTAACTTATAATGTTCGATATTTCCATATTAATATTATTTGAATTTTACTTGTTTTCTAATTGCTAGGAATCTTAAAAAAGGAAAAGAAGTTTTGGATCTTAGTAGTCTTGAGAACATTGACATTATGCAAGATTGGGCAGCTGAAGAGCCAACCTTTCTTGATAATGATGACTTTGATATGGATTGGGAAGCTGTTGAAGAGCCTTTGGTTGCTTCTTCAAAAATTTTTGAGGATGAAGATGTTGTTTTTGATGAAAAATGATGAAATCAATATTCCACCAAATGAAAGTCAATGGGAATGGGCTAGTATTTTTGGCAAACTTGGAAATATGAACGATGTTGATGAATGATCTTATCTGCATTGATATCTTGTTACTTCAATTTCATAGGCTTGCTTGCTTAATGATGACTTGTATTTGGTATTTTAGTGCTTGATGCTTTGGGTTTGGCCTTATTTGATTTGCTAAATTAATGATCTTATTTGTATTGGATTTGCTTAATGAATAACCATATTTGTATTGGTTTGCTTAATGATATTTTGTATTTGGTGAAGTTTTTTATAAAACATTATATATAATTGATGAATATTTGATTTGAAATTTATTTAATTGCATTCTTTAATAGTTGAAAATATTTCTCATATACATATATTATAACTTTTCAAAAATATCGATAAACCCGAAACGGTATACTGAGACATACTGGTACCGATACGTACCTATACCAGAACAAAAATGGTACATTCTCTGGTACGGTACTGACTACCTTGATTGAAGGCCAAAATTAATACAAAAATCAAAGCTGGGAATAGAAGAAAAGTATTAAAGATCAAGTATAGGCTTTCTATTTCTATGGGGGAAGGATGTGTTCGATATAGGAGTTTTCGAGTTGAAGATAACAATGATGTGAGATACATGTTTGATGCCCATCAATAATTTTCTAATATCAGCATAATTGAGTTATATGCTAAGCTAAAGGATGTTAATGATGATGGTGGGCCTTTAAATATCCATACCACATGCAACATACTTACACAGATGTCATGGCCATTTAACAATCCCATATGTCAACCTCCTCTTGATGCACAACTATTTATGAGTAATTTTGTTAAATCTTTTCATTATTCATCTACGCCAGCAACAGTTCCCACCATCGAAGATAATACACCACACACCTTCATGATGACAGAGTTTCCAATTAGAAGTGCTAAAATGAAAAATAGAGGACTAAGTTCACTTAATGTGGATCTCGATCCTAATCAGTCATCTAAACCCCACTGTGAATATGTTGGAGACTTCAGTGAGCTAGAAGAGTGATGAATTTGATGATAGTGATGACAACAATGATTCTGACCCAAATGTCACAGCTAATATCAACGTTCATCATTTGTCATATACTAGTGAAGGTAGTGGTCCTCTTTGTCACAGTGTGAGCCTACATCCCATATGCGCACCCTTGATTTATACTGAATGCACATGGCAGAATTTCCAAGATATGCTCATACATTAGGTATGCTATCAACCAAGAATCCATCTACCGATGATCTCTATGTGGGTATGCAGTTTGCCATGAAAGAGGTGGTGCTTTTAGCTATCAAGCACTATAATATCAAAAACTTCATAAATTACAGAGTTATTTATGCCAAACAAGTATCACGGTAAGTATATAATATATTGCTCAGGGTGCAACTCGAGTATAAGGGCAATATTGTTAAAAAAGAAACAAGTTTAGGAGATTAAAAAATACAATGGCCTTTATACTTGTATATCTTGATGAATTTCACAAGATTACATGAAATTAGATTCTAACATGATTTGCTCATACATTTTATCTTTGGTCCAAGCAAATTCGACCATTTCTATTTCAGTTTTGGTCGCGAAGATACTGAATAAGTATGGATACATGACCTTCTATAAGAAAGAATTGATAGCAAAGCAGAAGGTAATTGTTTGACTATTTGGCAATTGGGATAACCCTACAATGATCTACCAAAATGGTTAGATACAATGCAACATTTTGTTTTTGGCATAATAGTGGGATTACAGACTATACATGCATACAACGGTCAACTAATGGTGCTAGGTAAGTATATTTTCCATTGACTTTTTTGGACTTTTAAGTCTTACATCGAAGGCTTTCCTTTTTGTAAGCCTATTGCAAATAGTTGGTATATTCTTATATGAAAAATACCAAAGGTTAGCTATTACACAAGATGGCAATCGAAACATTATGCCAATTGCCTTTGCAATTATAGAGGGTGAGATAAAAGAGGTACGCTTATTTTTTCTTCGCAATTCATGTAGATATATTGTTACATAACCTGACATCTGCTTAATTTTTTATCAACATGAATTCATCAAATCTGT
>JAQSVH010000002.1:5910012-5933179 GCA_029448705.1 Adansonia digitata
CCTTAATTTATTACTTTTATTAGATTTAAGAAAAAGTAATACATTTGTCGCGATATGCCCCCGCATTTGCGTGGTGCGCTATAACTTAAAAAATAAAACGAGAAGGAGGTGGGATTCACCTTTGGATCATCCCTTGATTATGATTTGAATTGGGTGTGATAAGGAAAAAGTCGAGAAGAAGACCATGGGACAAATTGCTCGTACAAACGGCCTTGAATGACCATTATGAAATTGCCATAACTTGGAGTCGCCATCAACCATTTTAGGCCAAGTATAATGGGATACCTATTAAAATCAGTGATTGCGAGTTACAAAACTTGCAACACTGATTTTACGAACTGTGAATACCAGAGTTCTCCTTTAAAGGTCTAGGAGTCGGTTACTCATACGGAAGGATTAACACCCTTACGAGAACCACAATTGGTACCATTTAGCCATAAATTATAGAAGTCTTGGTTTTCCTTATTTTTTCATGCGATCATTATTTATGTATAATCCCCTTCTTATAAATGCAAATTTTTGTGTAAATATCATATTTAAGTTTTTATGATAAAAGTTTGATTAATATCTCTTTACGTAACCCCGAAAGGGGGAAAACATAGAGGATTTGATAAAATAAGATCCAAATTGATTTAGAAGAAGATACTCTATGTCAAGCACTGGAAAGATACTAACATGGAAGATTGCCTTAGGTTTTTGAAAACATGGATGTGGATCACCATTAAAAAGAGAAACGGGTTAGTAAAGCATAAAAGAATATAATAACAACAGCATCAAAGATGAATAATGGAAAAACAAAAAAAGAGGGAGGTTGGGATGTATCTCATAATTAGTCTCGGTTATTAAGGAATAACCGAATTCATAATTTTGAGACATGTTTAAACTTGAAAGCCGTCCTAAGGGTAAAAAGGTTGATAAAAGGTCTGAAGAAACCCCAGAGGAGAGAAAAGTATAATTTTTTTTATATTTTGGAAAAGCGAGGTTGGAGTATCTCTTTTGGGGAAAATAAGGTTGGGAAATCCCCTCGAAAAAGCGGGATTGGAAAATCTTTTTCAAAAAGCGAGGTTAGAGTATCTTCTCAGAAAAAAAAAGGGTTAAAATATTTCCTTAGAAAGAAATAAGTTAACTGATTTTTTAAAATTGGAATTTTTGATATTTTTGAAGAAAAGAAAATAAATTTTAAGATGGAAAATATTTTAAATAGGGAATGGAAATTAATTCCAATTTTTTTTAGTATTGATTCAAGCCTAAAGTGACTTATGTTTTAAGTTAAGACGCCATAGCAAAAATCACTGAATATATTTCGAGTCATTTGAATGACTAGAAATATTGGTTCAAGAAATTTAAAGTGATTTTCCCAAGTTTAGCAAATGTAAGAGATAGCATCGCGCTATCCATTTTCCTCAATTTATCTTTGTTTGATCTGATGGTTTCTAAAAGTAAATAAGGTACCTTTGGAAAGGTAGCTCAATAAGGATTAATGTAGAAATATTCCCAAAATCTTAGAAAATTTCTTCCTAGGTAGAATTAATTTTTGAATCTGAGTTTAAGTCAGTACTGACAGCAAGTACTAAGAAAAGGGAATAGTGAACTTTGAAAAATCATCCCGAACTCATTCGAAATCATTAAACCGCAAACAATACCTTTCCTAAAAGAGAATTTTATAACCTTTTCAGAAAAAATATTTTAAAAAATCCAGAAAATCATTTTATGGGGTTAAAATTACCCAAACAGAATGGGAATCGCTAATTCAAAGGGGTTTTAGACAGCGAAGGCTCAAAAAATCATAACTTTCACATCTGGAGTAATCCAGGGGCAAACATGATATCTTTGTAAAGGTAATTCGAAGCCTATTTTAATGAAAAATACTAAAAAATTCTAGAAAAAACACTTGGTGTCATAATTTTTGAATTCCGATCACTATGTTGTTAGTACCAAAATAGAGGGTTTCTTTAGGTTAAAGCTTTTATGGTCATGTGTGAAGGCATTGAACATGCGAATGTCTAATTATTGAGGTCCATGGCAGTGAGTAACAGACCAATCTAGCTCTTATAGAGTAGGTCACTAAACCATCCGCTAACTACACTAATGTTAATAAGAGGCTTAAAACAAAACTCAAATTAAACACTTAAAAATAAATTTTATTTAGTCTAATTAGGCTATGATCCCAAACATTTATACTTGATATATCCTTAAGATTAGATATATTGAGAACACTAAATTCATGCTAATACCTATTGATTAAGGTTAGTATAAATTTAACTTAGGGTTGGTTTTACAAAATCAGATTTTAACCCACGTCAAACAAACATTATAAAAAGCTTGTTGTAGACTAAATAAGCAAACGTAAAATAAACATTTAAGGCATAGCTAGGCACACATAATATGGCATTTTAACAAGCAATAGGTGACCACAACACAAGCAATGACACAAACAACATTTGTTCATGTAACAGTAGATATCAAGCATCATAAATTAAAGTGTTAAGATGAAACAAAAATAAGAATGCTAAAATAAAAGCTGGCCAAATGGAAATGGGGCAAGAAACATGATTTTTCAGCCACTAAAACATCATAACACACATAAAAAAAGCTCAAAGAAGTGCATGAATCCTTCAAGGTTCATGGCTATAATTCAAAGGGCTTGCCAAAATGGCATGAAAAACAAAAATGAGAAAATGAAAAGATGTGAAAAAGGATGAAGGAAATACCATAAAATGAACCTTGAAGCTTGCTTAATCTCTTTGTCAATATGGTGCTTTCATGCTTGTGTTTTACTTACTTTTGACTTTGCTTTTCTTTTTTTTTTTTTATTGCTATGAATTTTTTTTTGTTGAATTTTTTTTCTCTAAGGCTGGTGGCTAAATGAGGGAAAATTTGGGAGAGAGCCCTTTCATGAAAGCCAACCTTTTGGTTTTGTAAGAAGCCATTTGGCCAACACCGTGCTAAGGTAATGGGGGCGTTTTTATCTTTTAGCCATAAAAAATGATAAGTTTTAGTGTACTAAAGTGTGCTTTTAATCTTTAATTGATCGAAGTACTAATACTTGAGTACCAACTAACCAATAAAGTTCCAAAATACCCTTTAAATATCACTTTTTGCCATGAGCTAATTGGGTCTTTAGAAAATCACTAATCCAACCCAATAGGCTCAAAATTAATTCAAATAATGGACATATTGAATCAAAATAATTTTAATAAGATCCAATAAGAATTTAAAATATTTAGAAAGATGGCCTAATACAATTAAATAAAATCCTCCAAATAAAATAATAAAATATGCATGTGGGCCATATTTTATTTAATATATATATTTCTTAAGGCTTGGTCATAAATTAAATAACTTATGACCCAATATAATTAAATAAAATAGGCCACAAATAAAATAAATAAATATGAATATGGGCCATATTTTATTTAATATATATTTCTTAAGGCTTGGTCTTAAATTAATTTATGAGACAATATAATTAAATAAAATAGGCCCAAATGAACTAGTGAAATATGCACATGGGCTCTATTTCATCTAATATCTATTTTTTATAATGCTTGGTCTATAATTAAATAATTTATGATCTAATATAGTTAAATAAAATAGGCCCAAATAAACTAATCAAATATGAACGTAGGCTTCATTTTATTTGATGCATATTTTATAGGGCTTGTTATAAGTTAAAGAATTTACGACCTTACCTTAGCTAGGAATAATGGGGATTAGACATGAGCTTGTACGGACGACTTCGACGGTGCCCCAAATGATAGCTTCTGATACTTCGAATGTTGGCCTAGATAAAATAAGATGTCTACAACATTAATTATACTTTTTTATATAAATATCATCTTAATAAGTATATTATTTTAAAAGAATTTTTGTGATTAGTATATTACTTTTACAAAATTTAAAAGCAAAAAAAAAATAATTATGCTTTTATTTTTAAATATATGAATTTTACCAATCAAATTGATTAGCATTTGTTATAGTAAAGCTTGATAGATGGACGGCACAAACTATGGAATATGTCTCCCCTTTTAACTAGAACAATAGATGAGTTAGGTTAAATTATTTAAGACAGTTTAATCTTTTTTTTAATTCACACTATCATTGTTTTATGATCTAAAATTTGACTTGCACAAGAAATATGGATTTTTTTAAGATTTTTAAAAATTAATTAGTTTTTATTAGACAGTGTTACATATGAATAATAATGTGTAATAATAAATATCATAATTATAGTAATGAAAATAACAGTTTGTGGTGATAATTAATATTTAAAAGTATAAGTAGATTTGGTAAAGTTTTACATGATATGAAAACATAAAATAATGTGTGCACTAAATACGAAAACAATGTGATAATATGACACTATACTTTTAAATACAATTAATACAATAGGTTTAAATATTTATTGTATTCATGTTTTGGATTTTAACCTTATTTAATAATTTGTAATGTTTTTATGTCTCCTCAACTAAAAAAAGTGAAGCAAGACACCTGGTCACCAATTAACAGATCTAGTATAAGGACATAAAAGGTTAGTTAATTACTTAAAATATTAAGGTAAAGTTCACTGACAGTCCCTACATTAAAATAAAAAAAATATTTTAAGTATTTTAATCATATACGTTTAAATTTAGTATTTAATGAGTTAAATATTAAATTAGCGCCAACAGTTTTGACCCGATTCTCAAATTGGTGCTTAAAAAAATATCAAATCGGTACTTTTACTTTTCCTTGCTCTAACATTGTATCCCAACATTTAACACTGCTAAAAAAAGTTAATGTGTCTTTAATGTCCAACAAAATACATTCATTTGGCCAATAATTTCATCTAACATTTTACATGATAAGCAACATCATATTTTTTTTATATAATTTAAATTCAAAAATTGTAAAATATAATCTGAATATTTTTATTTTAAAATAAAGTAAAAAATAGAAAAAAAAAACCGAAGAATAGAAACAAGAAAAGGGGAAAAGGAGGAAAAAGGAAAGAAAAGAAGATGTTAGCGTTGGCAAGTGGTAGAAGACCAATCTACCTCGATTCAAGCAAATTGGTGCCCATGGCGTTACCCCCTCGCTTTCCTGTTCCCACCCTTTTCTCTCTCTAACTTTCTCTCCCTTTTTACCTCTTTCAGGTTTTTCTCTCTTTATGTTATGGCTTTTTTGGTTGCTTAGAAAATAAGTAAATTTTCAACTTTGTTCTTGTTTTGCATGATTTTGGCTCGGAAATTAAAGGGTAAGTTCAGTTTATGAGAAAATTTTCCAGGATATAGAAATTCTCTATCTTTTTTCTCTCTTGGCAAAAGAAATATTAAAATACGAGTACTTATGCATCGTTCTCAAACCACGACAAAGGATGGCTATTTGAGCTAGCTTCATAGATAACCAAAATAACATATCCCAAGAAAAGGCTTTAAGGATTGCAACAACCCATCAAGCCAGCCTTTAATAAGAATAAATGTAGCAAAAGCTTAAGAGAAAAATGAAATTAAGTCCTAAACCCAAGATTTAAACACAATAATGACAAGATTTAACACTTTTCTCATGAAAACCAAAATTAATTTTCACTATTCCCTTCAAATTTCATCCTTTTTGGAGAAAAAATGGATACGTCAAACTTATTATCATTTTCTTTTTCAGAAACAATTAAATGAATATTTTAATTTTTTAAATGAATGAGAAGAAATAACGACAAAAAAAAAATTAAACATCAGACGTGGCTTTTTTGGCTAAATTGATGCATCTTACAATCACAAAAGCCACGTCAACTGTTTTTTAATGAAATCTTACTTTGGTGCAGCGTATTGGATAAAATGAAATTATAAGTATCAAGTTGACAAACATTTTTTTCTTATGTACCAAATTGAAAGCTAAGCTAAACTATAAAGGTTAAATATGTATTTACTTTTATTTTAATTTATGTATTTTTAAAATTATAAGTAAAAATTAATGTGTTAAAAAATTATTTAAATGCTGAGAAAATGCTAATATCTCATATGATGTGTAATTTATATTTATATAGAAATAGATTTTGAGTTACATGTCAGGTCTAGGTAATTTCATATATAAAATTTAAAATTTTCTGTTACGTAATAAATTAACATTTTATTAGTATTCAAATAATTTTTTAACACCGTTAATAATTTTTTTCTTATTTGCTATATTTTAAAAAGTACTAAAACTAAACTATTTTTTCACTGTAGTATAAGGATTACCATAAATTTTGACCCAAAATATTACCACCTTCGTCACTAAAAAATGTTGATTTATTTTTCTCAGCTGATTGTACATACCTTCAAGCATTATGATATTTAACATATCAAACAAAACTCTTCATATGGCACAACTTAAAACATTTAATGATATTTGGTGGCTAGTTGAGTGCTTTTAGTAGTTTTGAACTCTTTTTTTTTTCTCCCTTAACTCCCCCATCCGAAAACCCCTATAAATTAATATCTTTCTTTAGTTTCAACTTAGCAAAACATTAGGAAACCTTCCATTAGCCTCCCACGACCAATCATGGTGAATGAAAAGAAAGAAAACCTAGAGAATGAACAAATCTTGGTTCAATCTCATGCTGAAACAAAAAAATCTAGCTTTTCCCCCTCTGTTAGACCCAAATATGTGAAGCTTGGTTACCATTACTTGGTCTCCAGTGCTTTGTACCTCATTGTTGTTACCCTCTTTTCCATCATCTTAACTCATATTTCAACTTTCAGAATCGAAGATTTCGTTAAGTTGAGTCAAAATCTTAGGCTCAGTTATGTAACAATGTGTTCGTTGTCGATTTTTGTTGTTTTCTTAGCGACCATTTACTTCATGGGATGTCCAAAAAATGTTTACCTAGTGAATTTCGCATGTTTCAAGCCTGAAAATGGTGGAATGCTGAGTAGAGAACTTTTCATGCAGTTATCTGAGAAAAATGAATGTTTCACCGAAGAAAGTTTAACGTTCCAAAAGAAAATCTTGGAAAGATCAGGTTTTGGTCAAACAACATATGGTCCAAAGGCCTTGATGCAAGTCCCAGCTACCCAAACCATGACCGAGGCAAGAAAGGAAACGGCGGCAGTTATGTTTGGAGCAATCGATGAGCTCTTGGAAAAAACTGGGGTGGACCCTAGTGATATAGGAATTCTTGTAGTGAATAGCAGTTTGTTCAATCCAACACCCTCTCTTTCGGCCCTTATCGTGAATCACTACAAGCTTAGAGGGAATATTTTAAGCTATAATCTTGGCGGCATGGGTTGCAGTGCTGGGATCATTTCTATAGACCTTGCCAAACAACTTTTACAGGTTCCTAAGCTTTTTTCCCTTTAAACATATATTATCTCATAAACCGTCTCTTTCAAGCTGGGATTTATCTAGTGTTCTCAATATAACCTTACGGAAATTATCTTGTGGGTTCGGCTCTTTGTTATTGATTCACAATTGACCATCATATCACTTATTATGTCAGCGATAAAAAGGCATCTACGAAAATGGCTAAAATAGATTGAAAAAAGGGACCCATATAAAATCATTCATTCTCAACATTTGGATTCCAGTTAGTAAGAAATTAACTTATCTTTGTATAATGTACCTACAGGTGCATCGCAACTCATATGCTTTAGTGGTGAGTACGGAGAACATCACATACAACTGGTATTTTGGCAATAATCGCTCGATGCTTATCACAAATTGCCTATTTCGGGTGGGTGGAGCTGCAGTTCTTCTATCAAATATATCGACCGATCGACGACGTTCAAAGTATGAACTTGTTCACACCCTTCGAACTCACAAAGGTGCCGAAGATAAGAGTTACAATTGTGTACTTCAACAAGAAGATGAAACTAACAAAGTAGGTGTTGCCTTGTCAAAAGACCTCATGGTTGTCGCTGGGGAAGCCCTGAAAGCCAATATCACAACACTTGGGCCATTGGTTCTTCCCCTTTCAGAGCAACTCGTATTTCTAGCAAATTTGTTGGCGAGAAGAGCTCTGAAAATGAAGATAAAACCCTACATTCCAGATTTTAAGTTGGCATTCGAGCATTTTTGCATCCATGCAGGCGGGCGAGGCGTGTTAGATGAGTTAGAGAAAAGCTTGGACCTGAGTCAATGGCACATGGAGCCTTCCAGGATGACTCTTTACAGGTTTGGGAACACTTCAAGCAGTTCTTTGTGGTACGAATTGGCTTACTCGGAGGCTAAAGGAAGAATGAAGAAAAGCGATAGGATATGGCAAATTGGGTTCGGATCTGGGTTCAAGTGCAACAGTGCAATTTGGCGTGCGCTAAAAACAATAAATCCGACAATGGAGAAGAATTCTTGGATGGACGAAATCGACTTATTTCCTGTCCAAGTCCCTCGAGTGGCATCTATTACGTATTAAATTATAAATGCTTCTGTACGTCATCTATTATGCATGAATTTAGTAGGTGTCGTAGGCTGGCGGCCCAATAATCAGCGAGTAGTTCCGTAGGAATTTAGTAGGTTTTGCGCGCTGATGGCCCACTAATTCTGAAAAGTAGTTCGGCAGGAATTCAAGGAATTAATTGTAGACTGTAGTACCACGCGGCACGACCTAATATTTCTAATCATCTCGAAGAGTACCGCAACAACAAATAATAATAATAATAACAATAATAATGATAATAATAAAAGTTTTATTAATAAATATTTACGGAGATTAAATTCTTTTAATGTTTTGTAAATTTAATTTATTATTTTTATTAAATTTAAAAAATAAATATATTAATTATATATTATTTATAAAAATAATCTTAATTAGTATTGCAAAACATTTATTAATATATTCTTTAATTCATTATTTTTATAAAATTAAAAAAATATATACTATTAATATTTCTCGGACAAAGTTTGAAAGATGGACGGGGCCCTCGTGTTGTGCCTTATCCAATGCTTTAAATATTTGCAGGTCAAGCTCTACATTTTTTGGATGATGGGTACAGATCAGTGAATACACGTCTCCCCTTTTAATTAGCACAACAGAAGAGTTCGGTGAAATAGTAAATATAATAACTGTGGTAATGAAACGAAACCAGTTTGGTCATCAGTTCAGCAACTCTCAATAATTAATATTTAAAAGTATTAGTAGATTTTGTGGATGTGTACAAGAAAAATACAAAATGAATATAATATATTTAATAAATTTAAAAATAATATAATAAATACAATATAATATATTTAAATATAATATATTTAATATTTATATTATATATATTTTTATATTTAAAATTTTAACATATTTTATAATTTATATTGTATTTATATCAACATAACTAATGAAAAGATATAAACACGAGACGCATTCACCAATTAACATATCTAGTGTAAGGACATAAAATGTTAGTTAACTCCTAAAAATATTACCACCTTGGTCGCTACAAAATGTTGAATCACCACAGCAAGTGGATTCTACTACTTAGCCAGGTCCCTAGGTTTCTCATTTGTACTACAACTGCAAATAACTTACCTAGAATGATCAGCTATGCGTGAGCAAGTCGAGGGTTTGAATTATTCATTTAAATTTAAAATTTATTTAATATTTAAAAAGGTTTAAAAAATATTATATTCAAATAATGAGTTTGAACAAAATGAAAAGCTCATTTCAACTAATCGAGCATGGGATAGAGAATTTTAAGATAGATCTAAGCATCCCTTTAAAAATTAAGGTTAAACTTGATCATATAATGTTATCTGTATTTTAGATCAAGTTGAAGCTAGACAATATAACAAGTATTAGTGTCCTATTTAGGTTCAATCAGACTCATAAATAAATCTAGCTGTCCATAAAAATTTTACTAACTGAAAATTAGGAAAATATAGGAAAACAAAGCAATGACGAGCAAACAATACATAATACTAGTTATACTTTTAAGCATTCTTATGGTTGTCAAGTAAGATCTGTAACGTAAGAAGAGATCAAAAGACATCAAAGTAAAAATTTTAAAACACACTTTAATACTTAAATCAATCAATGAAATAAAGTTAGAGAGGAAAGGATATCAAAGATAACAATTAAAAAAGTATAGAGTTTTAGGTTTACCTCATATTTGTACTTGTTGCTAGTGAGCAGCTAAGGTTACCCGCTCAATCTACTTGTTATCCAACTGATGTAACTACCTGCCTGCTTGTTTCCCAATATAATTATCGTATGAACCGATGCGACACTTGACAAAAGTATGTTTAGCGATTTTTGTCAAGTGACTTTAAAAAGATGCCACCATTTACAACAAATTACTTAGTAATCCTTAACAACAATCTTGAAGGTGTCATTTTTTAAGGTAGATCACTGAATAATCCCGGGTGACTATACCTTTCAAGTCCTTTATTATATTGGACTATATTTTCGGGCCTTCCACCCATACATCATGGGTATAACAAAGTTGATAAAATAAAGTATATATCAATATATTAGACCTGTGCGCATGTTGCATGATCAGCCAAAATTGTAGGCTTGGTTTGCTTTCAGCCGACACTTAAAATGTAATTTTCTCAAGTCTCTACTTATGAAAATATAATATTTTAAATAATTTTTAATTTTAATTCACAAAATATTCTTAATATTAATATAATTAGTTTGTGACTAATGTAATGCAAAAAAAAAAAATTGTATACTCAAATTGTTTTTGCTGTGTAGTTAAATTTTTTTTCGCTGTGCATTTTTAGTACGTGAGTATGAAAATATGCGGATTGTATATAAAAAAATATGAATTTTTTTAATCTCAATATTAAAAAATATTTTAAAAAATTTAAAAAAAGAATTTACGTAATTTAACTAAATTCCGATATTGATTAAAACACTAAAAAAAATAACTCCACAGGATGTTTTGAGATTTAAAATCATATATTTTTAGCAAAAACACAAACAAAAAATAAAAATAATTGAAAATAGAAAAGGAAAAAGGAAAAAAGAAATGAAATGACATATCTTAATCAAAATACAATCTTTGATTAAAATAATGAAAGAAAAACTGAAAATTTCTACTACTATAAAAAAGAGCAAGTCATTTTTTTTTTACTTACATATATTTTTGATAAGTAAATAGATAGTATTTGTTAAGTATAAATCTTAAAAGATTTTGGGATTTTTTTTTAAATTTAAATAATCTTTTTGATAACATTTGGGACTTAAAGTAAATATATATATATGTTAATCTTAATTTAAAATATGGTATATATTTGAAGATTAAATGAAAAGATAAGATTCATTAAGTAAAAAAAATGAAAAACTTCAATAAATATTTTCTTAAAAATTTTACTTTTATATTCTAATATAATATTTAATTAAAATTAGATTCATCATAGGTGTTAAAAGGAGACATCCAAATAAGAGTCCATGTAAGCAGAGCTTATACAATCAGCATGTAACTTTGTAATTTTATATATAATATATATATTTTTAAAGATTTTAATAATAAATTTAAATTATAGAAACTTAAAGAGATTTTATTAAACGGATCCAATGCGATTGTAAGATACTTCCGGCTGTCATACTCATAGAATTGACTCTTCTGATGCATCTCTATCTTAGAAGGATTTTAGAGTCTCGTTGCATTTATTGCCATAGTGAAACTTTTTATTTTGCATAATTTATTGTAAAACATAATAATTATAATTATCATCATTAAAAATATAATTATTTTTAAAATTATTTATGACACTTTATGATATTTGATTTATAAAAGAAAGATAAATTGTTTATAAGTTGTTAATTAAATCTATTTACGTATAATTTATAGTTATGAGCTTAATATCTATAAACGAGTATTATTTACATCTTAATTACAATAGATATCAATAACAGGAAAGAATCAAAACAGTGAAATAACAACTACTACATCATGTTCACGTCGCAATCACCGTTTAAATCGGTCAGTGCACCTTAACTCAAGGTAAAAATCACCACATAGAGGAACAATATAATATATATATATATATATATATAATCGTGGTCATATGGACTGCACGCATGGTTGAGAAAACTTCCAAACTGACGATGAATCTTCTGTTATAATGTATATGCTTACTGAATTGCAGTTTTTTACAAGTTTTTGTCAAGAACACACTACAATCAATACACCAGAAGACAGCTTTCTAGGTAGCCAGAGGTTCATGAGTTTTAGACTTTTGAAGGCATCACTCAAATACAGAACCAATACAAGATTACAAGCACGATATAAATAATGATTAGTGGAAATCTAAAGACGACTAGTACACACAAGTCAGCTAGAGGACATGTCCCCATATACCAGTTGACTTAAAGTAGAGTCGAACTGGCCAAAAGACCAGGGTTCGCAATTACATGCCCCAAATTCCACGAGCTGCTGCAATTTTGTTGTTTGGTTTTGAAGTCAGTTCGAACAAAATCCTTGCAAAGGTGTCGGAATGTCTACCATCTGAAAAGAGTATCTCCGCGAAAGCATTTTCATAAGCAAGCAGCGATGTCCTGTTCTGAGGATCAGAAGCAAGATGCTCTATTATCATCGCAGCTTTCCGGCAGACTTCTGGCACCGGATGTGGTGTCTTGATCACTTTCAGTATACGATCAACAGCCCTAAATTGAGTGAAATATGATACAAAAATAAGATAGCCATGTCAGAAATAAATTTTAATAATAACATAAGGCCATGCATCATTATTGACATCACTATGCCATAATCCAAAAAAAACACAAAACTTACCATCTTTCACTAGCAAGCTTCATACACAAATAAGATAGCCATTTCAGCCATAAACTTTAATAATAACATAAGATGATGCAGTATCATCATTGTCATCATCACTATGCCATCATCCATACCAAAAAACACAGAACTTACCATCTCTCACTAGCAAGCTTCAATCTGCAGTCCATATTGACATCCACAAGGTTATAGAGTGCGCCAATGGCAGCAGCTTGTGCATCAAATGCTTGCAAGCTCAAAATATCGACTAAACGTTTGTACATCTGCAATTCATCATCAAGTTGGTATTACAATTTATAACGTGATAAGACGTTTACTTGGACAAGAAAATATTGTCAGCAGAATGTTTCACCTGAGGAACAAAAGGGAGGAGGAGAGGCTCGTTATCAGGATTTATAATCATGCGCCCAAGAAATTCTGCAGCTGCACAGTGCCAGGCTTTGACTGGAGATCCTAACATCCCCATGATAGCTTGAATTGCACGTTTTTCACTGTTTGGTGAAACAACAGATGTAATCATTGAGCACAAGTTAGAAACTAGAAAAACACACGCTCAAGCAAGAAAGCAGTTTAGGATTCTCACGTTATTTTAATGTAAGAGGGTTTTGGTGAACTAAAAATCCGAAGGTCAAGCAAGGGAGCCAAGTTTACAATTGTCTCGATGGCATTTGTGACAAGTTCTTCATCCTCTGTCAAGAAAAAAACCTTTTAGAAAGCATACAATGAACAGATTGAAAGAGTTACGGAAATCTTTGCAATCAAGTATTAGAAGAAAAAAAAACCATTAGCTACCAATGTAAGAGAAAGACTATTTTGCAGAAGGAGGAAAGGTAAATGAGATAAGAAAAATGCAAATATTTTCTATGAGTGGAATATAGCACACAAAGTTCCCATTCTACTGCTCCTGATGATTCACCTTGGGTCCACAGTTAATAAACTCAACACAACAGCCCACATTTCAAGACCATTCAAGAAACGCAATAATTTTCATTTGCTTAACTATCAATCTATAACAGCCTGACTGGTTTAGCTGTTTAAGATTGTGGCGTCAGATGATATCTTCAACACATGATTCCTGACCCTGATCATCCCTGTCTGAGCAGTGAGCTAACCAAGTCCTAAATCTAAAATTCTTCAATCCCACCATGGAAATAGTTTGAAAGATAGGGGCATATACAAACATATACTAAAATGTACACGAGGAGAGAGAAAAGAGAAGGGGTTGGCTCACCTATGATGTGATCTTCTACACACTGAAACACAGTTTCCAAGCAATGCCGATGTTGAGCCATGGCAATTTCATTCTCTGGCATAAAAGAAAAGTTGCGTATAATATTAGAAGCGGCAACAGCACACTGCTGTTTTTCAGCTCGACCCTCATCATCCAGATTAAATAGACCATCTTCATCAAGCCACCACTCCGAAGGACGGCGTTTACTTGTATTCTTTTGCCCTGATATTTCAGCAGCAGCAGAACCTGACACCAATCTGCCATACCAGAAAAACAGTCCAAATTCATTTTTCACTCCTTAAAACCAGCAAGACAACAAAAGCAATTTTCAAGCCTACCCTGACTGTGGCAGCAGGGCATTCGACCCCAATGCCTCATATTCATTACCAAATCCTGTTACAACAGAATTTGCACCCAGTGTTCTAGCCCTTTGTCCCTTTCTAAGTTCCCTGGGCAGCGCTATATCACGCCAATCATCTATCTGCTCCAAATCACAAATATCAAAACAAAGAAAATCTATTAAATCCCAATGCACACGAGAATTTTTTAAAAAAAAATTCAAAGTTACACTAATTTGCATTATAACATGAAAAAGAAGTTATCAGACGGGAAATAAAAAACGTACAATTTGGAGAAGAGCATCGAGCAAGCCGGGTACTTTGGCCAAGCAAGCATCTTTACGCATATCATCTTTCTCTTTGAAAGAGAGAAATGTGAGAGTATTCAAAGCCCATGTCAACTCACTCTTCAACCCACTTTGAAGTGCAAGAACTATCCTTTTATTGTTTTGCTCTACTTACAGCAACAATAACAAATGTAACACTCAATTGTAAAACATAATTATTTAAGAAAAATAATTGTAAATAACCAAAACTGCTAAATTCATATAGTTATAGATCTTTTTTTTTTTTTTTTAACTTCTGAGTTTAGGGTTTATTACCAGAGAAAGAGTTGTGGATTTGGAGCGTAGGGCCGAGAAGAGTGGACGGAGCCACTGAATCAGCTGCGGAGGCAGAGGCTACGCTAGCAGCTGTGCTACCAAAAGGTCGGCCTCTCTTCGCTGGTGGTGCGGCGTTGCCACCAGCCGCGCCACCTGATTTGCCCTGCTCTCTCTTCTGCATATTTTTGTTTTTTCCTTCTCTATTTTTCCGTCTCGGGGAGATTTGATTTGCTGTAGCGTTTCTGCAATTACCCGGATCCTCTAACCCGAATTATCTATAATTTTTTAATTTATAAATAACAAAAATAAAAGGTTGGGCCATTAAAAGGCTCAAAATATGACAGGGAGGCCTAAATTAATCTGGGCTTTAGTAGCCTTTTGTTTTGTTTTTGATACCTACTTAATAATAATAAGAAGAATAATCTTATACAATGAAAGCAACTTCGGACGCATTATAAAAAAATAATTAAAATATATTATAAATTATGATATAAAAAAATAATATAAATATAATATAAATATTAAAATTTATATAATCTAAATTATCAATATATTAAAATTTATATAAATTTATGATATATTAAATAAAATAATAACTATAATAATAAAAAACAGCACAAGCAAATGAATTATCGGATCTACAAGGATTTAGAACCTTTGTTAGTATGGAAAAAGATAATATAAACTTAATTCCAAACTAAAATCTTGATTTTACATCAAATATGTACTAGAATTTTATCGGATATGTAAATATTCATATCTTTTATATAACTAAATTGTAATATTCAATAAATAGAAGGGAAAAATACTTTGTAGGTGACGATGTGCTAGATTGCTCAAAACAGGGTTGCTAGCCACCAGCCCATGAAAAAGAAATCTTGAATGATTGAATTCAAGGGCCTGACTGACTGCATCCTAAGCCCACATCATACTCTTGATAATTTTAAATAAATTATATATATAGCCCAGCCCTGCGACCGTGAGTTTTCAATACAGGTATGTATATTTTGCTAATAGGAAATTTGACAAAGGTAGGTAGATTCCTTTTGGTTTACCCCTTTTGCTAAATCTCGAAAATTAGTAAAGCAACTCACTGCTATGGTTTTTATTTTAATTAAGGATAGATCTTATAACTTGATCTCAGGCTTTCTTATTTGTTGTTCTTCCTTTTTCTTTTTCACTTATTCAATTGCTTGCTTAAAGAAAAAATAAATAAATAAATTTCCCAGTATTTGTAAACGGCAATGCTAAGGGCTGCTGTAATGCAAAATAAAAAATTGATGCCAAGCCACCATTCTCATGGAAATATCAAGTTACATACCTACCACCACCTGCATCAGCTTGTAGATTTTGGCATTAAATTAAAACCTATCTTTTGTTGACACAATCTGAATGCCTATTAGAGTTAATTAAAAAAGAGAGAGAGAGAGAGAAAGAGAAAGGATAAACATGAGGAGGTTCTTGCTTGATTTGCAATACTCTGTTACATTACAACTGCCGCTGGATTCAATTATATTTTATTGCTTTTAAATATTTTGATCATTATTAGCTAATCAAGTAATCATTAACTACAATAATACTGCAAATCAAAACCCTCCATTTCCCACTTTTTCATATTGTTGTAACCATTTCTTCAGAAGTTTATTTTTAAAATATATATATAATATTTTAAGGCTAAGCTATCCGTTTTTTATACTTGAGAGGTCAATGGAACAGAAACCTCCATGAAAACAGATAATTCAGAGAAGAAAAAAAGGGAGAAAAAAGAAAAGAACAGTTAGCATTCTTCTCTTTTCTTGGTGGGTAGCGGTGGCTAGATCCAACCAACCAGTCTTTGCATTTGAGTATCAAATATGATTATTTATTCAATGAGTGTACTCAAGTTTTTAAATTATTTTATATATCTGAAGTATCGTATATTTATATAAATATATAAGTATACATTAAACATAAATATTGAATATAAAAATTTTTAAAAATAAAAAATACGAATAACTTAACTTAAAACTGGGGGATAAATTAATATCATCACCAATACCATTTTTGTTCAGAGACTTCCAAATTGAGTTTCACCTGAAAAGAATACATTGATGTCTTCAAATATTCAAGTAATCTACCATTTTCAATGTTTTAATTGACAAGTGAAAAAATTTTATATATTTTTTAAAATAAGCATTTTTTTTAAAAAAATTCCTTTTAAAGCAGACCAAGTTCTTGATCATATTTTCTATGAAATGATTGCACTTTGTAGATTGAAAAAGAAAAACCCAAATTTGACATCAAACTCTCCCTTGCTGAAAATCGAAATTAAAAATTGTAGTTAAAAAAATAAATAAAAGGAAAATATGTGGCACATGTAATTTTCTCATGGGGCTGTATTCAACATTCAACGTCCATTTCCCGTATCTTTATGGCACTTTTAAACTACCAGAAATAAGACTTTTTCAAAATGGCAGCCAAAGCAGTAGAAATTTAGGTTCAATTAAACAACAATCAAAGTAAACGGTCTTAAGCAGATAACGCGTTGGCTGCTACACCTTCATCCAAGGATATAGAGTGTCGTCCGATACATATACATATATATATATTTAAATTTTTTAAAATTATTTTATATATTTAAAAAATTATATTTATATCATATTTATTGGTATAAAGATTGTTGGATTGCACCGTTATGAAGTGTTGTCCTCTTGTGCACAGATCATCCTCTCAGTTTTATCTTTTAAAAATTCATGTCTTAATAAGAAAAGAGTATTTTCTAAGCCACCATCTATATCCTTAACTAATCGATATAAAATTGTTGTTCCTTTAATATTAGCCCCTAAGCAAAGGTATGGATTATATTTTCACAAAAGGCAAGTTCTCATAGACGACACCATCGTTAATGCAAAGACTATGTTATCGAAAGATAAAATCATAATAAATAATTTATACACTGTTTTAAAACGAATAATATCTCATAATAAATACAGTCTAATAATTTTTGTACGAGATCTATCAAATTATTTGACAGAAAAATCAAACATAAATAGCAAATATCATTTATGACGACAGCATCATCCGTACCATAGCCCATTTTAGGGTTCTTCAGCTATCTATCCGCATGTGTGGTTGAAATTCAGAAATCAGAACAGCAAATGCAGCTTTCATGTATCAAAATCTCCGGTCAGATGATTTCAAAAAATATATATATATCCTTATAGTAAATTTTTACATCATTTGAAACTGGAAAACCAAATATTATCAAAATTAATATCTTACGACTAATCAATTGTTTTTTTCCCAAGAAACCAAATATTATCACAACATTCATGATAATGTTTTGGCCAACCGTAATACAATTACTTCAAAAAGGTTTTATTTATTTTTTCTAGCAATATTTCCTTATTAAAAATAAGCGTAATAGCCTTAAATTTTCAAATAGTAAAGCATTAAATTAATTTCTTTTTATCCAATAAAAGTCTAAAACACTGGTCCAAACCAAAGTCCAAACTGGCCTGGTAGGTTATCCAATCCCAATGGTCGCATGATGTTAAGCCAAAATGAGAAAAAAAGAAAAAAAAAGAAAAAAGAAAATAAAACTACTGCTTTTGGACCACTAATTTTACTCACATGCCTTACTTTTTCTTTTCATTTTCTTTTCAAGTAGTTAGGGAAGGGATACATTCAACAGTTCAATAGGAAGAATATTGCAAGGATTAAAACTTTATACTTTAATTTTGTTGATATTTGGTCATCAATACTTAATTTTTTTTTTTTTTTGAAAAAGCAATAATGATACTAAAATTAGATCTCAATATTTTGGTTTAATTTGGTTAGTTAAAAAATAAAATTGAAATTCTTAAAAGAATAAAATAGTCTCTCTACTTTTATCCCTTATTCTATATTAAAGGATGAAAGTTAAAAATCTACCATCAAAATTATATATTATTTAATAAGTATTGTCAAGATTAAAATTTGATGAAATAGGTTTGAAATTGAAGCATTTGATATGTTGAAAGCATACAGAGAGTCAAATATTACCATTTAACCTAACCAATCAAAACTTAACATGTGGTAAAGCTCATTTTTTATCGTAGAGGTGATAAAGATTTGGTTCGGATTGGTTTTCAAACAAAATTATAGTTAATGTGTAATATTTTAGATATTTTAAATCAATTTGAAACCAAACCAAAAATCGTATAAAATTAAATCAATTCAAATTAAATTTTATCAGTTCAAATTGATTCGGTTTATTATTTTTTAAAATTTTTAAAATATATTTTTTATAGTATTTTTAAATTTTTTACACTAATTTAAAAATAAAATATTTATTTTTATATTATAAATTAAATAAAAATTAAATAAAAATTTGATTCAATTTAGATAATTATAATTTTTTTAATTTATAAACTAAAAATCAAATAAAATCAAATATATATAATTAATATTTAAATTAAAACCAAATCAAATATAATAAAATTAAAATTAAATCCAACGTTACTATTCGAATTTATTTTTAATTTTTTCAATTTTTTTCTCACCCTATTTCACAGTACACACTTCACACCGAGACAGGACAAGACAAGAACCCGTACGCCGAGAAAGCCGTGAATAGTTTAACGAGGCACGTTGAAATAAAAATAAATAATTTTTTTAAAAAATAAAAAATCCCATAGAAAATAGAAATTACAAGAGCAGCAAAACGCAAATCTAATGAAGCTTTATTTATTTATTTATTTATTAAGATTTTGCCTGCCAATATTTAAATGATATTTTTTAAAACCTATTCTACAATGATATTTTTATTTAATATAATAAAAATGATAAATAAAATTAAATTTAATATAATAATATTATATTATTTTAAATAATATATTAATGTAATTTATTATTATAAAAAATATATTGTACGTATCATTTTATTTTTCTTTTAAGCACGATGATAGAGACGCCACGAGGCCTTTCTATCTGCCGTCATAAACAAACTCCTCGTTAAAGCCATTAAAAATAATATACATAAAATATTGAAATTCTCAAAATATAAAAAAATAAAATAAAATAAAATATCCTAAAAAGAAGAGAAAAATAGGGTTTTGGCATTATTTTTATACATTTAATATTAACTAACATAAATATAATAATAGATAATTTTATCATTTACAAAATCCATATAATGGTCGGGTGATAAATTTTTATCAAAGATTAAATTTTAATAATTTTAATTATAAAAAAAATTTATATGATAAAAAAATATTTTACTAATGAAAACTTTACTGCACTTAAAATTAGTAAATATATTATTTATATTAGCAAAGACTTTGCTAAAAATATTCTATGGATACTTTTAAAATTATTATATATAAAGAAGAGTCTGCTAATATGTGCTTAAACACTCTGTAAAATTAATTAATATTATTACAGCCATAGTTTACGTTAAATGTAATATTTAATAATTTTATTCATGATTCTCAATAAATTGGATAAAGATATATATATATATATATAATGGTAGAGTTTTATTTACTTGTGTTCTTAGAATATTCCTATAATGTTAATCCTATTTTTATAATATATTATTGTATTAAATATAATTGTTAATAAATTATTTTTTTATTATTAATGCATTTGATGAATATATTCTAAATGATTTTAGCAGACTTAAAAAAGTGCCTTTATAGTACTGGTTATCAAAATCTTATGTAGTGTTTTCATAACATTTATTGGCAAAATCTGTATAATAATATTTTTTTCTAATACACTAATTTAAAAATGATAAACAATTATTATCTATTATATTTTATATAATATTACTATAATTATCTAAAAACACTAGCAAATTTTTTACAAGGTAATTTCATTAACAAGAATGGGGACAGTCATTTTTAACTATACAAATATAATAATTAATAATATATTCATACTTTTGATAAAAAATATTGTATTATATTATATAGTAATTTTTAATATTTTAAAACAATTGTCGGCAAAATCTTAATAAAAAAATATAAAATTTGATGTTTTTAATTTTCACTACATTTTCGAAATTTTTACTTTTTTATATAACTTTTTCACTTTTTTTATTACAAGGGTAAATTGATTTACTGCCTCTTCCGACAAAAAGGGGAAAAAAAAGGATTATACGATTTTGTATGGCCGGTGAAAGTTGTGATAGAAAAAAAAAAAAAAAGATTTCAAAAATTCCGAAATTATTACGGGTTCTCTTTGAGCAGAGAAGCCAATCCGGTTACGATCTTCGTTCCCCTCTCTACACTCTTTGGTTTGATCGCCGGCGGTTGCCAAGTTGTCACCGGAGTCCCCTGCAAGTCTTTTTCGCCTGGATTTTCAACCGACGAGGCCGTGTTTTCCTCGCCGAAAATCAGATCCAGCTCTCCGCAGCCACCCCAATCATTAGTTTCCTCGCAATCAGTTTTAGCGGAGATGGTGTTGGATTGAGAAGAGGCTCTGGAGAATTGAGAGAGCCATTTGGCTCGCATGTACTCGGCTTTTCTCCAAGGAGGAAGGTGCATGCCTTTCTTTTTCAAGCTTTGTTTAGCCGCTTCCGATACGATGGAAACAATGCGGTCTAGACGGTCCGTTTTTCCGACGAAGATGAACGGCAGCGATTGAACGATCGCTTTATAGGTACCAGTCGGTCGCGCCATCTCGAATTCCGATCTAAAATCAACGTCGATCAACATTCTTTCCCCTTCCACAACCACATCTATATACTCATAATCACCTAAAATAACAAATAAAAAAATTTTAATTTTAATTTCGTAAATAAATTACATTACCATATTTTGAAAAATCTAGAAAAAAAAAAAAAGTAGGTTACCGGCAGGGAACGACGGAGATTTGTCCCATTTTGATTTGCAAATTGAAGAACTATAACCAAGAGAAACTAAGCCGTCGGTCACGATCTTTCTCAAATCGTCTTTTCGTTTACAATTTTTGTTCTTTTCAACGATCATCGCCGTATCTGCTAAGAGGTTTCTCTCTACGACGCTGGCGCATGGTATTAGACACTGTTTTTTTTTTTTTTCCAAAATTTTCAACAGTTTTTTTGGTTATATTCTGTCTAAAAAACGAAAAAATTGGAACTAATGGTTTTTATTTTTTTAGAAAGATTTACCTTGAGTGTATCGCAAACATCGGCAGGCGGTGATCCGCCGCTGATCGACTCACCGAACACATCAAACTCATCATCCGAGCTATCACTGATGTTTCCATTAAAGCAATTACAGCGGTTACGGCCGTATTTAGCTGAAAGCAGAGGCGGTGGCGGTTGCTTGTCGTGATGGTTATCTTCGATGAAATTTTGAACCATTTTAGCCAAACAAACCGAACTTGGCTCGAACTCAATCCCTCCATCTCGGTTATTAAACTGAGTTTCGCCAACACTTGGCTTCTCCGCTGTCGCTATCTTCAAAACGCTAGGAAACGGCCGATCGAAGAGTCTCTTGAGACGCGATTTGAGAACTGGCTTTACCGATTCGGCTCGGACCGGAGCAGTTTCCTTTTGTGGCCGTGAATCGATGTCGATTGGCTGAACCTTCATCGGAGAAAAGGTTAGAGCTTCTCTTTTCTTCTTTCCCTTTTTCCCCCTCTAAAACCTGCTGCTCTATGTTCAGTTCTGATCAAAATCTTGAGAACTCAAACTCAGCTTAAAAGATTAACGAGTTAATGACTTCAATTTCTTCTGCCTGTACATTCAAAAACCCCCCTAACTCCAATTTGCGCAAAATACATGAACCGCCCAAAAAAAAACAGAAGAAAAATTGATTTAAAAAAATTATAACAAATTAAATTCATGCACATTATCCAAAACTTAAGACGCTACTTTAACCCAAAAAAAGAGGTTAGGTTGTTTCGTGGAAGACGTGGCGACGGTGATCGGAGATACGAACATTACGTATAGAAAGAAAGTAAATGTTGGCCGGAATATTCATTTATCCGGCGACAGTGAATAGGGAGTTGGAAGGTTTCAGAAAGAGGCTGTTCCTGTTTTTTTTTCTTTTTTACCTCGTTGTTTTCTGGAATGAAGATAGGAAGGAAGAAAAGGAAAGGCATTTTATAGAAATCGAAGAGAAAGATAACGTGGACTTTGTATTCCACCTGGAATCCTACATGGCGTCATTTATCTTTACTGACGTGGCAGTCTTTTATTTTTGACATTATCAAGGAAAAATGAAATTGTTTTATTATTATTTTTTCTTTCACCACTGACCCTCGTATTTCGGAGATATTGGGAATTGTTGCTGTTACTCGAGGAAATTTGGGGGGGGGGGGGGGGGGGGGTAAATTTGAAATTTAAATTAAACGTGAAGG
>JAQSVH010000002.1:5955853-5967310 GCA_029448705.1 Adansonia digitata
CACTTTTGTTAAATAATTTATTTTCTTTATTTTAAATAAAAGGAGTTAAAACTTACATTAAATTTGTTTATCTTCACTCTTTTGCATTAATTACATTAAAAAAAGAATTTTATATTAATTTGATATAATTTTAAAAATAGAAAAAAATATTAATTTTCAAGATAGAAAAAAAGTATATGTTAATATAAATTTCGTTAATAAGCTTATTATTTACATTTATTTGTAAAATATAAAATTATGGATATAACTTTATAAAATAAAAAGAATTCATGTGTGATTGATAATTCTATAAAATGAAGTTATTCAGTCTCATTATGTGTATTAAAGTAGCTAAGTCTTAGACTTTTTAAATTAGATTCAATTATTTTTTAATTATTTTTAAATTATTTTATTTATTTATATATGTAAATTATATAATTATTTAAAATTTTGGTATTTTTGTAGGCATAAAGCCCAAAGGAGTTTTTGAGGTATAATAACTTAATCAATAAGCAAAATAAACGAAATTTGTTAGCTTTTAGATATAAACTACACCATTTACTTGCCAAGTTTTTCCTTTCTAAAGTTTTAGCTATATATAAAACTTTTTAAGATAACAGTGGGGTGTGCTAGGGATAGTTTATAGCCATTATTTTTTGAAGAGGAGATCAACAATCAAAACTTTGCAATTGATGATTGGATTGAAGAAGCTTAAAGTTTAAGACCTAACAACTCTTGTTTTTCTCTTTTCCTTAATCTTTTTATCTTAATTGTATGTTTATGATAGTGAACCTCCAATGTTTTATATTTTATTTAATAAATATGATCTAATTAAATTTATTTTTCTAGGGTTATAATAGAAATCAACATGTGGTTTGGATTAGTTGAACCCATTTTCTTGATTTAATAATATTTGAGTTGTTTGTTTAATTTTATTCTTAACACTTCTAATTAATTGGCCATCAATTAGAATGATTTGGTAACCCTAATGCACTTAGAAAAAATAAATTTTACGCTTAAACTGAATTGAATTACATATGTTACATATTCATTTATAAACATGAATAGATCTGTATGTTAGATAGGAATATACAAGTATTCCATATGCAATCAAATTAAAGTCTAAGCTTAATGAGTTTCTTTCAATTCGATTTACATGCGAATATAGAAAATCGATTTAAGAAAGATATTTTTATAAGATCATCGGAAAAAACTTATAAATAAATTAGAATTATATGTTAACAACTTATTGTCATTAGTCAAGTTAAGAGGGTGAAATAGATTCAAATGAAGTGCTGAGAAAAGTTGTAATCAGGCTTTTTTTATTGATTAAGTAAACCCATTTATTTTCTTTGCTTTGTTATCTAGTTAATTTTAGCTTTATTTTATTTTATTTTACAATATTTTAATTGACTGTTTGAATATGATTAAATTGTTTTAATTTTAGTAGTTAGCAAATTTAGTATAATTTTTTGCGAGAATGATACTATACTCTTTGGTATATTGTTTGTATGCGTTTGTGTACTCTTTACTCTATAGTTAAAAGTAATAAGAGATCTAATTTTTTCAAGAACTCTAAAATTTTAAGGTTAGCATTCTCTTATATTTATAAAATATAACATTTACTTTGAGTCTCATTACAAACGTTTGAAAGAATTAAGCCCAAATCAATTTAATTGAAAATTGATAATTTATCTAATTTGATCAAATATCAAATTGAGAAAAGTTTGAATCACTATTCTTTTTTCTTTTTTTTTTTTTTTTGCTTGAATAGATTGAATTGTTTATTTATATAATCATATCATGATCATGTTATTTTTTTGAATTATATTCAATTATTTTTTCATGATATGTAATCACACTATATTTAAAATTATTAGATCTACGCTTAAGGTAAACTAAGCAAATTTTTTCTTCTCCTTTTAATGCCCCTAATTTGTCGACCCAATTATTTTGCAAGAAAACTCATAACCCCAAGCCTTTCTCGGTAATTATCAAGGATGCATTTTGTTAGCGCTTTTACGTTTTATTATTTATTTATAATTTAAAATACAAAAAAATCACTAAAACATAAATTGTATATTATTCAATTCAAGTCATCAGATTCAATACTTGAGATTTGTAGGGTGGTATTAACATATTTTTTATTCTATTTCAAATAAGTCAAGCTAGTTTTCCCCTACTTTATTCTCACTCTTCACTAATTTCAAGTTAATTGAGTATTAATATTATTTTTTAGCATTTTTCACGGGCGGTTAATACTTAAAATAAATTTATCATAATAAAGAGGATTATTTTTATTTTGTAATCCAAATAGTTCTGTTCAAAAAATTGAATTATTAATCTAAGTTCGATTTGAATTAGGTTGAACATAAAAGATTTTCAATCCGAATTGAAATTCAATTACTTTTTAAGCAATAAAAATAATCTTATTTTAAAAATATATAAATATCAATATAAATATTTTAATATTTTTAAATAATAAAATAATATTTTAATTTTACGAAAACAAATTTTTTTAATATTCAAACATGATTTAATTCAGTCTTCCAATTTGTAAACATGTTTGAATCCAATATTGTATACAAAATTAACTTTAAATTACATTTTAATGTCAACGATAAATAATCTTGAGTTTCAAACAATAAACTCTACTTTCTTTCTTTGTTTTTTTATTTCCTTTTCCATGGGGAATCCTTTGATGATAAAGTGCCTTTGATGGTGGCTGATAAGCCAACCATTTACTTTCAATATTCCTCAGCCAATGTTCACCTAAAAAAAAAATTTTAAATCAGATCATGAAATGATAAGTGAAATAGTGTGGTCCATAGGGCATCCTTAGCACTTAAACAGTTAAAAATCCTCCTCAGTCCCTTCAATCACTTATTCTACATTTTATTCACTACAAAAAATCTGGCTATTTGTGATGACTTTATTTAGTATTGTCTTATTTTTATGACAAATTATATCTTTACATGATAATATTAAGGTATTGTCATTTATTCAATAATCATCTTTATTTTGCGTATTATGTCATGACTTTTTTTTGTAACGATTCAAGTGCTTTTATAACGATCGGTATTATGTTATGGATAAAATTAAGGAATTAGTGACTATATATTTGGTGACACATTAATTTTATATTACACATTCATATTATTACGTGACAAGATCTCGATTTCATCACCATTTGATGAACATTTATCTTCATTAAGTGACTTTTTTATATTTTTCATGAATTCTTGTCACCCAATTTATGGCTCCAAATTTCCCACAAAATCTTAATAAAGGAAAAGCTTTTATGAAGTTAAATATTTAATTGTGTCAATTTTAATTTTTGTCATGTATGAATTTTTTTGGTGAAAAATTATTTAATGTTATTAAAGCATTTTTTCTTGTTTATACAATTTATAAAAAAATGTCTGAATTGATGTCACAAATTAACTAGAGATCAATTCAGATTGCATTTGGATTTCCCCACACCTTCAATGCAGAAAGTCCAATGAAACAACTTGGGTTAAACACAATGTATGGTACATTTGGATAGTATAGTACCTCATGGTGCCGTTTAACCTGCTAATCCTCTAGTTATTGACGGGAGGATGCAAGGTCGAGTGGCTTTGACCAGTCCTTGCAAGTTCAGGGGGGAAAGTTACACTTTACCCCTCGTTTATTTTTTAATATATATTTTAATATTTTTAATATTTTTATTTTAAAAATATTTCATATATTTTAAATGTTTTTATTTTATTAATTTTTATTTAAACATATTAAATTATTTAAAAATATATTTTATTTTATTTAATATAATATAACAAATAAATTTATATTTTATTTAATACAATATAATAAATAAATTTATATAATAGTTAGTAAATTAATTAAAATATTTAATAAACATAAAATAATATATATTAAAAATTTAGCTATTAGGAGAAATATAAGAATAATTTATTTACACAATCTTATATTAATGTCCGTAATACTCATTTTTATTCTCATCTTACTTTCACTGACTTTAATCTTACCACTATAGTATCCAATCCTCTCACTACAGTATCCTCTCACTACAGTAACTAATTTCACTACCATTATTATTTTTAATTTCACAAAAGCCAATCTCATAACCTATCCATATAGAGTCCAAGTCACTAAAATGATAAAAAAATTCAAATTATAAAACAAATTATTTATATATTTTAACGCTATATCGGTATTTTCTTTTAAAATAACTTTTTTTGTAAATCCATTTTTTTCACATATCTTCACTTTTCAAAACAAATTACCTTACCATCCACTCAGGTCCAGCAATTAATGCCTTCATATGGTGCTTTTATTTTTATAAGTTATAATTGTATTTAAAATATTTTATATTTTATTATTTTAGTATATTAATAATTCATGTTATATAAATTTTAACATACTAATGTCATTTTTCAAATCACATTTTAATTATTTTTAAAATATCGGTGTTCAAAATTGTCAACTACTCTCAAATTCAATCATTAAAAATAAATAAAATAGGAATCCTTAGTTAGAGCTTTTATGACTAGTATAGACACATAATTTTCTCTGAATCTTCTTTTTAGTAGTCTCAATTATCTGAGATCGAGAATATGGTTGTTGGCCCAATAGAGGTTGACCTTTTTAAAGTAATTTTCATATTTTTGTAACTTATTTCGTCATACATAAATGGTCATATTGACACATGACAAAAAGGTGCTACTTGAAGATTAATATCAGATAAAAGGACGAATATTCAAAACAAAAATTTTGTTTTTAAATATTTTCTTGCCAAATTTGGAAAATCATTCCTGCAGCTAATATCACAATCAATTTTTTTATTTTTATGAATTTCTTGCAGGCTTTTTCATAAAACTTAAAAAAAATTGATTGTTACATATTTTTACTGATAGTTGTTTAGTTATTCATGTCAATATGCATTCCAAAAAAAAAAAAAAAATTAAGAAACAAAGTAATTATTGGTGCTTTTACCACAAGGTATCAAATTATCAATTTTGTTAATTAATTTTGAATTTTTGCAATATCGCAAGTATTATGCTCGGGAAACTGTTCTAGTTAAATCTATTTCAGATTTTAGAATTTCATCTATTTTATTCTTTTTTATTTTTGATAATTAATATTTTAGATAGTATGTTGTGTTTAATCCATTTTTATATAATTTTTAATGTATTCTTTAAAATTTTTTCAGTTTCAAAATATAAGCTTTCTTTTATCTATAAAATTTTTGGTAGAATTTTCTCGAGTTTTATACCTCAAAAGTGTTTAAATATTTTCATTTAACCACCATCAAATCAGTTTTTCAAAATTCATTTTATTTTATGAGTTTTACTTTTTTTTATTTTTTTTCGTTTTCAAGATACAGAGTTTTCCACTCTATCAATTTTTTGGGAGGAATTTTTCGAGTTTAAGATTTTTAAAGTTCGATAAATATTTTCATTAAAATCATAGTAAATCAGTTTTTAAAAATTTAATTTATTTTTTATTTTTTATTTTTTTCCCAAAATAATAATTTTCTTCTACAAAGGTTTTTTTGTAAAATTTTACGAGCTTTGGATTTTAGTTTTTCTTCCTTGCACACAATACTTCTCAAAAATTTTTCTTGCAAATACTTAAAATCTTTATAAAAAAAATTTATTAATTTTATTTTGGTCAAAATCTCCTTAATAGGCCTAAAAATTTTAAATTTTGCAAATAAACCAAATAATTTCTCAACAAGCCAAATGACTTTACCGAGCCCATTTTCTTGATTTTCCATTAAGCCTATTTCATTCTCTAAAAGCCTACCAAGCCCATTTTAATCTCTAATTTTTCAACAAAGCCCACTAATTTTTTTTCTTTTTAATTTTTTATTTTTATATCAATTAGTTTGATTCAATTTTTTATTGTATTTTTTATAAAATTTTGATTGGAATTTTCATATGATTAAATTCTCAATTTGATTTATTATGTGAAATTTTGTTGAGTACATGAATTTTAATTTGTTATCATTTTTTTCATGGAATTTTCAATTAGGCTTTTTATGCACCTTGATTGCATTTGTTTCTTTGCTTCTAAGATTTTGTTTACCTGTAAATTTATAATGTAATTTTGTTTTTATATAATTAATTTTATAATTTGCTAATTTAGTTACATAAAATTTAATTTTGTTGGAATTAAATTCCTTTCTAACTAATCTAGTTTCTTCCTAACCAATTCCATCAAGTTGGCCAAAAATGACATGATCATCATGCCACATAAACTAGCATAATCATGACAATGGAGATGGTGGTTTGTAAAAAAAAAAAAATGACAACTGTAGACACCTAATTTCATCTGGGACTTTCTTTTCGATAGTCTCAGTTATCCGAAACCGAGAATATGGTTGTCGCCCTGATAGAGGTTGACCTTTACTTGGTAATTTTCACATTCTTGTAACTTGTTTCGTCACACGTAGATGGTTGTATTGACAGATGGCAGAAAAAGTCACATTTAAAGATCAATCTTGGATAGAGGCTTTTTTTTAGATTAATGGAGAGCTTTTTTGAAAATGGCAAAAGGTTTTTTCGCTCCTCTTTTTTCTCTCTTGCACCAAGGGATATCTCCAACTACCATGCTCAACTAATTCTTTTCCTATTGGTTCTGCCATGCTGAGTAAGGAGGCAAAAAGGCTATGATAGCCTGCAACTAGAGATATGCTTGCCATACCCTCTTACAACCATGTATCGTATGAAAATGACCTTTGTCATTACTTGTTTGGGCCCCAAAAATTTGTTTGAATCTGATCAAAGCCCATAGTTGAGGTTTGCAATGATTTATGATAGTTTCTTGGTGCAAAAACATGTTCAAATCAAGTTTTTAAAGGTTGAAAAATAGCTCGAACTGGGCAAAAATGCCTTGGTGTATCGAGACAAAACATGTTTTATAGATACATAACATACATTTTACCCTTGAGTATCAATACAATGAGTTATGTATCGATACTAAGAGCAAAAAATGTTTTCAGTCTCGAACCTTGAGGCATGTATCAATACTCCATGGATTTGTACTAATACTCATGCTTGTGTATCAATACATTTTACAAAAAATCACAACTTTAGTTACTGCCAAGGTCTGTATTGATACAAACATGCTACGTATAGATACCACATCCTACATATCAATACCAAACCCTCTTCTATCGATATTACATGTGAAAATTCAAGTTTTTGGCAATATACAGCCTTGTATCAATACTTGTGCACCAATATAACTTGCACGTACCTGTAGCTTCTCGATTTTCCTCAACTTGGTCACAAATAGTGGGAAATTGATTCATGTACTCATCTAAATGACTCTGGTGACACCATGAAAAAAAATAGCCTTTGGTGCCTCATTTTACATATTTCTTCAATACAACTTATAGGTATTTTAGAGCTTTCCAAAAAAATTTTTTGTTTGGCACCATGTCGCCTAATAGTGCCTGGCGACATGGCATCTGATAGTCATCCCTTAGTTTTTATTTTTATTTTCTGATTTTATCATCTTTCACCTGAGTCCTAGGATGCAAGAAACTAGCTTAGTCAAAATGAGGTGTCTACAATAATTGTTATGAATATCTTATATAGATAAAGCCCATGAAGCACATTGGTTTACAAGGGACTTGTAAAGAGTTACAATACTGAGATCCTTATGCATCAAAGCTGTGTTTCTAAAAACGTTCTTCGTCATTGTATTATCAAGACAGGGTATTGACAATGCATAAAGAGTAGCATATGTAAGCCTTCATGTATGTAATGCATGCAACTGATCTCACAAGTTGAAGTATAGAGATACTCGGGGACATCATATGGGTGCCTACTATGGTAACAAGTTCACTAAACATGATCTACTATGAGAGTTCCATTTGGCATTTCACGCAAGTGGCTGTGAAAAATACTCTCATGTGTTAGTAGTGTAAGTGATCTTTAGACATGTGACACCAAGTCACTCATATGAGGAGTGTCATGCTTTGATTCCATCACAAATGAGTTCAAAATAGATGGATACTTACGATAGGGTGGTTTTGGGTATGGCATGAATCATACGGTAGGTGAATGCATGATCCAAATTAGATTCATCACCCCAAGTGATATAAGGGGACATATCTCACATGTACTTGTCCTGTTTTAACTCAAAGTCATTAGCCAAGGCAATACTGATTATAAAATTAACACGTAGAGGTTGTATACTAATATGGAATGGGCTAAGGGTAGACACTAAACCATGCTTTTGCTAATTCTAGGATATATGATGAAATTATATTTATTACACTAAAATACTGGATATTGAAGGCTTATAAAAAATATATTGACAGTTTTTGCATTTTAAATGGCCATGATGCACTGCTAGATGCTAATCTTAGTTTATAAATATAAAATATTCTTGGGGCCTATTTTATGTTTATTTCCAATATGATGGGGCCTAATGGCTTACACACATAATGGTGATCAGTATAAATTAAATTAAGACTGGGCTTATATGCCTAATATAATTAATGGTTACTTATACCCAATTTAAACAAGTTCACATGGGCTAAGGGCAAAATAGTAATTTTGTAAAAATTAAATTTTTAAAGGCTTACTATATAAGCCTATGATTGTTGTCCCTAATAGCCTAAAGAGGGTTTTAAAGTTCAACCAAGAAGCTTAAAAGACCTTGCGTTGATTTTGCTTAAAATCATTAAAGGGCATTGCATAATCTTTGAGTTCTTGGAGAAAATTTGTTTACTTTATCTCGTTTTGACTATTGAATCAAGGTCTTCTAAATGCAAAGGAAGATTCATTGAAATCTAAGTTGCTAGCACGATTCCCAACAACAAAGTCTCCACCTTATTAAAGGTTTTTCGAGTCACATATATGAATAACCGTTAGAAGCTGGACGCTTAAACAGCTTTGGTCTATGACAACTGGGCTTAGTGTACATATGTTGGGATCTTAGAATTGCTGAAAGACATCTCAAGATTAAGGTATGTTTGAATCTTGAATAATTTTTTAGAATTCTTGATTTTAAAGATTGATCAAGATCATGCAAGACAATCTGCTTTAAGGAGTCTTGGCTTTATCTTTATGATTTGTTTCCATTGTGTTGTTTTGAATTATTTTATAAATTTTTTGTAATCTGATTACTTGATATCCTTAGATATCCTACACAACGAACCAATTTTTCCTAACTACATTGAGCAGTCCTTGCATTCCAATGTAAATGGATCATATGACATCCCATTTTCAACCCATTAGATGATTTTTTTAGGTTTTTTACATATATTCCTTTAAAAGAATTTGTAGTGATTTTTCTACTGTCGCTAAGTGGATACCCATATCCTACTGCTAGAATTGATCTGAAAAAAAATATTTTTAATACCCTCAATGATTTTTTGAAAACTTAATATTATTTTTAAATGAAACCTTATTGAGTTAGCTTTCCAAAGGCGTATCATATGTGACTTTGGAGTCCATTTGAGTCAAGAATAAATTCATGAACCTAACTACGCTGGCTATCCCCCGTTTTTAAACATAGGCTTAATCCGTCATTTTTGAACCATCATTCTTTGAGGTATTCTAAGACCCCAGAATAGAGGTCATTTGCACCATATTAGTAGAATTAGAAAGCATTAGAATGTTGAGTCATAAGTCCTTAAAGGCTAGTTACAAGGTTCATAATTTTTGAAGCTTGAATCAAACAAAAATCTTTAGAAATGCTTTGGACTTCAATTAGTCCTTTTTTCTTAAGTAATTTTAGAAAAATACCCCTTTTTAAACACAAATCACCAATCAAACTCTTTTGATATTTTCCTTCAAAAATATTTTTCTCTCTCCATTGTTGGACCTCTTCCCATTTTACATTAAAACTTTTATGCCTCAACCAAAATTTGATCTAAGAGTGTTTCAAATTCGGCTTGTTAACTTCTGCAAAGACCCAAGCTATTAAGATAATATCCTTAAACCCTTTTTATTTAATTTATTTATTTGTTGGATTAATTATTGATCTTATGGTTGATTGGATTTGTTTTCTCTATATGTTGTGATTTTATTGTTAATAAACTTGATTATGTGTTTAAATCCACTTTTTTAAAAATAAGACAATATTCTTGGATTAAAGGTTTTTTTAACCTTTTGTCACATGAATGATTAGGACTTCGGGAATCTCTTTAATTTGGGAATACCCTTTTAAATATCGTATTTTTAAAAAACAAAAAAAAACTCCTATGATATTCTGAATGATTAGTGCCGTAAGAAAAATTTTAGGGGATCGTGTCTAAAGACCTAAAAATCAAAAATCATGGATACTAGACTTAGGATAAAGTATGGCTAGTAGGTATCGATTTTAGAGTGTCGTGAGAGTGCTAATCTTTCTCCACGCATAATCAACTCCCAAGCCTGACTCTACTTTTCTATGGTTTAAACATGGACTTTAAAATTAATCTTTTTAAAATGATTTCAATTATTTTTAAAGAGATTGGTTTTATAGGAGTTCGATCACACCTAACTCAAAATGATTGGTGGCAACTCTAATTTTCAGCTATTTCATAATAACCATTCAAGAATAATCGAACAAGCAATTCGCTCCAATTATCCTACCACTCTAAACAAGGAAAAAGATTTTTTTTGCCTATATCTAGTCGTCGGGATTTGCATTTCAGCACATTATGAAAATGTTTAATTAACTTTTAATTTAGGATTACAAAATTAAATGGATGCTACTTATTGAACTTATGGTTATTGTTTTTCATGATTTTATTTGTATGATTTCTTTGGAAAATGTTTGAATGATATTTTACATTTTTTATTTATAAAATTAAAGTGCTTTTTTTTTGGGATAAGATAAAGACTAAAGTTCTTATTTTTATAAATTAAACAAAATTCATAAAAATTATTATGAATATTAGAACAATAAAAATGTATAAATATATTATTTAAAAGAAAAAATGATTTTTAAAAAATATCACTTGTGACAACAAATGTAACATTTCCTAATAGATTGACCCCAAAATAGTATATCCAAATTATAAAAAATCTCGTAGAAGCCACAAGTGCAAAGTTTATACTTTCCAAATTTGTATTTGTTTGGGTATGTAAATAAATAACAAACACAGTCCAAGTAATAAATGCTCAAGTTTCCTTTGGGTCCCAATTTCAATATGATCCCTTGCCTCATTAGCCCATACAGCTCTTGAAAGAATTCTTGTAATTGAAAAGATAAACTGGGGCTAATAATACGATAACTCCCACGATCCAATTATTGAATTAATTGATACGTAGAGTAATTTTTAGAAGAACCCCAATCGCAACACGTCAGCCACGTTTGCTACGAAATGCGCAAACGCTTATTATTATATGACGTTTCCGTAAGAAACTCCGAAACCTTCTCCGGCTTACTAACTTCTCAAACAGGTAAGTTCCAGTAGTTAAATCCAGCAATATTCCTCCTCCATTCATTGTCCTAAAAAAACCATTTCTG
>JAQSVH010000002.1:5979032-5998825 GCA_029448705.1 Adansonia digitata
TCCTCATTTAAGCTAAAAAAATTTAAAATTACTTGGGAAACTCTTCCACTTCCTCCATTTATCCCTCTTTTTTGTCTCTACGCTTACAACCAGCTCTTCCGTGGTCCAGGTACCCTTCACCTAGTGGAGTGTTTGATGACAAAAACAAATCCCAATCTCAAAATAAAACAAAAATTGCCCATCTATCTTAGTATCAATTCCCCCTAAAAACTACAATATTTTCTTTCATGTTTAAATTGGAAATTTTGACAAAAAAAAAGAGACATTTCCAAGTCATAACAAAATAAGCCCATACCTTAAAAAAAATTATTTTTATGAAAAAAATTATGTACAAAAATAAAAAAAATTATAAATATAATGATTTAAATTTTAAATTTTAAATTTATTAAATATTATCTTTTAAAAATAATTATATAAATTAATTAGATTAAGTTTGGATTAAATAATATTTTTCTTTAATTTTTTTATTTTTTTCTCTGTGGCCTTGTTTGAGGGGAATGATTTGGCGCATTTATAGTTTAATGGTGGGGAAGCTACAAAAATTTATCCAACATTGGAGTAAATATGGATCATCATCATTGTAGTATCACTTTAGAAGATCTTTTGATGATTTTATCCTCTGTTTTTTTTTACTCTCTGCTTTTTAATTCATGGACTTAATAGAATCCAATATAAATGTGGTCCTCCTTCTATTAAGTCCCTTTGACACTTTGCATTGGACTTTCTTAGCTTCTTTTGTGTCAAAACTATTAATGTCCATAATTTGCGTTGTTATTGTTTACTCATCTATTTCACTTTTTATCTATAAAAACAGTATAATTTTTTTTATAAAAATAAAAAAATTATAAATATTAAAATTTATATTTTAAATTTATTATATTTTTTAAAAATAATTATATAAATTAATCAAATTTAATTTAATAAAAAAATTTAATATAACTTAGAAGGAAGAAATATGAAATCCCTGTTTTGATTTTGGGAAAACAACTTTATTCTGCTTTTAGAAGAGGCAAAAAGGGACAAAGCATGAGCCACAAAGAACACCACAATCATTCCAATGTTGTGGGGGACAGTTTTGAGACTGGGTCAACAAAGCAATGATCATTCAAAGTGCTATCGAGTTCAACAAATGGGAAGCATCCAAAATATAATGAGTGAATGAATTGATTTGAATCAAAACTGAAAAAAAAAAAAATTTGATCAAGCTTACTATGTACATATATATATATATATATATATATATAAGTGATGAAGATGGGAACCAGAATCTCCCCCCAAAGTCCAGAATGTCATAATACACAATCACTATTGCTGCTTTTTTGTCTTTTGTCCTGCAATGTAAGTCTCTCTTTCTTAGAGATCAGAGTCCAAGGGTCCCATCATGAGGTGTAATGTACATCACTACCCCACCCAACCCCATGACATGACCACATCACCACCGTCGATCTTTGGGCCCCATTTCAAGAACAATGTCGATCCTATTGCTCAACATTCATAGAACCATATCATGCTTCTCCAGATCCAAATCTAATTCCACGCAACCTTAGTGGGAGTTCTAATACTATATAAGAAATTAATTTTATATAAATCTATAATTTTTATAATTTTTTATGTTATTTATATTTATTTAATTTAATTATTATATTTATATTTTATTTATAAAGATTATGTACATTAAATTTTTAAATAAATTAAAAATATTTAATTATTTATTTGATTTAAAAAATTAATTATTATATATAATCATATTTTTGACAAATATCATATCGATATCAGATTGATTTAAAATTTTTATATACAAAATAAATACTACCATATTATTAAATTTAATAATTAATTTGTAAAATATCAACAATTCTTAATGTAAGTTGATCCCTCATTTCTATACATGTACGATAACTTAATTTTCTTAGTAAATGCTGCTATTTATACAAATTATAGTAAGAGTCAAATTGAATAATCAATTATCTTAAAAACTTAAATTTATAACAAAATACTTAATTATATATTTAAATTGAAATATACCTCCTCATGTCCTAATTGAGTGAACGATTAATGAGTTTGTAATAGATTAAAATGTAGAATAAATTGCAACTAAAAAAGGATTGGTGTAATAATACACAGACTAGTGGACAATATGATACTGAATAAGGGAATGTCGAAAGTGGTTAAAATTTGAAATCGAAAGCTATGGTATAAGGTTAAATTTAGTAATCAATTATCCGAAATTTTAAATTTATTAAAAAAAATTCAACCATCATAATTAAATTTCAACAATAAATATATATATTTTTTGTAATTCTCCCACATTTATTTCGTCCCAAATTTAAACATAAAATTATCACTTTTACTATTTGTTTTTATTTTGTTGAAATCTAAAAGTGTAACCACATTTAAATATTAGTAAAGCAAATGCTACTTATTAGTTAAATAATATATAAAAATTTAAATTTTCTATTGCAGATTGCATACTTGTGTTTTATTTCAGTCGTTTAATGTATAGAGGAAAAATGGTTAGTCTGACATTATCAAATACAATTTTGACCACGAAAAAGTTATATAATTTAATAATTTAATTATTCGTTCAAGTTTTTATTCAATATTTGAAAGTATAGTAAAAAATATTAAATTTAAAAAATAATATCGATTTAAAAATGAGTCGAACTCAAATTCAAGACTTAATTCAATTTGATTTATTTTTTAATTATATAATATATTATTTTTATATTTATTTATGTATTATACAATTTGTGCTATATAATGAATGGTTATATATAATATTATAGTAAATATTAAAAATGTATATAATTTTTTGTTTTACAATTAATAAAAGATTAAATCATTAAAAGTTAAATAAAAAATAATGTTTTTCATCGTTTAGAAAAAAAAATAAATGCGCAGGCATAAACAAGTTAGGATTCTCTATGCATAAAAATGGATGAACATAGATAATATTTAAGATCCATATTTTAATTAGGTTAAGCTTAAATAAATATATATATAATATTAATAACATATTTAAATCTAATTTAATATATATAAACAAGGATGAAAAAATTAAATTATATCGATTGCTCGAACCAATTTAATTAAAAACTTGATTATTTAATAATAAAATTATTTTAAAATATTTAGAAATTTAGGTAAATATTTAATTAATCTTATTAATTAAACGATAATTAAAACCCACACCCATCCAATTTATTGACATTGCGTGAATACCTTGTCACTAGCTACATAAAAATAAAGGGGAGGACTCAAATTCCAATCTCTAATGAATCGACCGTTAGAATAATGGCTTAAGAAGATGGATGATAATGTAGCCAGCATTAGTAGTAAGTGTACAAGATATTTATGGGTCTGAAGAGAGAGAGAGAGAGAGAGAGAGAAGGGGGGTGGGGGGCGCTTGGGAAGGTAAGCAAAGCAACAAAACAAAAGCATTACATAGGGACTAGAGAGGGAGAGAAGTGTGCAGGATAGAGGACTGCAAGATCGAATTATTCTTCTTCTGTGTATGTTTGCTGTTTTATCCCTCTCACTTCTTTTGGATAATTTACCAAGTGCTCCCTCTCTTCCATCCTCTCTAAATTTGATTTTCCGTGAATTCATATATATATGTATACAGTATGTTTATATTATATACAAAATATTATATATAAAATATTACATAATTATAAGTATTTTGATAATTTATTTATATAAAATTTAATAATTTTTATATTTAGTTATACATCAAAACAGCTTAATCCACCATCATTCCCCACTTCTCTCTCTCGATCTATATATATATTTATATATTTTAATGTATGTGCTTTTTAAAGACAGGGGTTGTTCTATACTTTTATATTTTAATTGTTTCTTTTGAAAAAAAAAAAATAAGAAATGGTCCGTCCCCGAGGCTGCGCCATCAGTTCAGAACCATGAACTTAGCACAAGAGAGAGAGAGAGAGAGAGAGAGAGGCTTAAGCTACTTAGTGCCATAATCCAAGGGCCATTGCCAATTACAAAGCTATTTCTTTAAAAGCAAAGAGAGAGAGAGAGAGAGAGAGAGAGCAAAGGCTTTTACACGTGATAAAGAAAACACCAAAAGCAGTTTGCATGCGTGTATAAAGATTCATCAGCACCATCATCATCTCCTCCCTCTATCTCTCTTTGCTTCTTTGAATCCTCTTCAAAGACCCATCTTTTTGATCTCCCCACTTTGACCTTTCTCTTTTTTTTTTTATCTCTTTCACCCCCCCTGGCTCCAAGCCATCTTATCTAACCTCTTCCTCGTATTGTATTTTGCTTCAAAGTTCATTGCTTTGCATATATATATTTTTTTCAACTTGGTTGGGTGACTGACTGGTGAGTTATTTTGATATTTACTGTAATAATTTATGATGGCATTTAGTGGGCACATTTTATTTTTTTCACTTAAAGCATTAAATTTTTTTGGGATATCCATGAGATAGTGATTTCATTGCCCTTTTCAAAGTTTATTCCTTCCCTTTGTATACTTGTTCTTGTTCTTTTTTTTTGGTTGTTTTCTTCTAGATGGCTTTTATTCTTCCTATATTACCAAGTCTCATGGTTTCAAAATCTGTTCTTTACACAAAAATAAAATAAAATAAATGAACTTTTCTTTAATGTCGTTTGCTATGTTTATCTCCTTGGGCTTATATTAATTTCTGGTCTGAATTTTTTTCTTTCTTTCTCCTAAAAAAGTTTCGGTTTTTGGTAGGGACAAGCTTAGGGGAATGGTTTTTATCTTCTGGGCACGTCCTTTTTTGTTTTTGGTTTTGAGGTACCAGTACATTATTCTTAAACCATTTTGTTAATGTTTTTTTGTCTCATGATTTTATGGTCATTGGCTTCACAATAGAGGTTTCTCATGAAGGTTTGGTTTTTGGAGTTGATGTTCAGTTTTGTCCTTTTTTGCTTATTCTTACCATTTTTTTATTTGCAGAGCTAAATTTTAGTTGCAAGCTTCATTTTGGGGTTTGTGCCTTTGGTTATCTCCCCCTTTGCTTGGTCTTTTTTGAGGTCTTTTTTGAGTAATATTTTAGAACAATAATAATTTTTGTGTTAATTTATGAAATATATTCTTGTAATTTCTTTTCTCATGCAGAAAAAGGTGATTAATCCAACAAGTATAAGAATGGTGGAGAAACCAGTGATTTATGCGACTCAATCTTTTTAAATTCTTTTTGGACAAAGATTTTGTTGTCGTGTTATCAGTTTCAGTGAGCAAAAGCTAACCAGTATGCCTATAAGGCAAATGAAAGAGATCTCAGATCAACACCTTGTGATAAAAAATCACTTTCAAAACACTATGAACCAAGTTCAAAGACCGCCAAAAATTGCACAAAAAGGCAAAGGTCCACCACCATCACCAGCTCATGAGCCACACAACACTAAGCAAACCCATAACCAAAACTCACCTCCATCAAAGAACAGAGGAAGAAGAAGGGGAAGAGGTGGTAGAAAATCTGATCAAGGAGATGTTTGTCTGAGACCAAGTTCAAGGCCTTGCACTGTGGCACATAAGCTAGCAAATCCAGCTTCTGATGAGCCTTTGGCAGCTGCTGTAACTTCAAATGGGACCATTCAGAATGGTCGTAGTTCGTGTGAGATGGAAATGGGGTTTCCTAGTTCAAGCAAGTCTTTGAATTTTGCACCCAGACCTGGTTTTGGTCAAGTTGGGACAAAATGTATTGTGAAGGCTAATCATTTCTTTGCAGAGTTACCAGACAAGGACTTAAACCAGTATGATGTAAGCTCAGTTTTTGTTTCTTGCATCGGATTTTTTTTTTTTTTATAACTTTTAAAATGGTTAGTAGTGTTACAGCTTGAAAACAGAAACATCATGTGGTGTTATCCACTTTTTGTTTGTAATTTTTATAATTTGGGGTTGGGACCCTTTATCTGACATTCATTATGTGCATGCTGCTTTGTCTTTTCATTTTTTGCTGCTACATTGAAGATGAAAATTGAACTAAGATTTCTGTTCTCACCCTGTCCTTTTCTTTTTTTAATGGCATTTATGGTGCTTAAATTTTGTTCTCATCGTTGTTTGCCTTATGGCAACCTGTATTCTGCTGTTTTTTTTTGGCAGGTCACAATAACTCCTGAAGTCGCATCAAGAACAGTGAATAGAGCTATTATGGCAGAACTTGTTAGAATGTACAAGGAATCAGACTTAGGAATGAGATTGCCGGCATATGACGGCCGAAAGAGTCTGTACACGGCCGGTGAACTTCCCTTTGCATGGAAGGAGTTCACCATCAAGCTTTTAGGCGATGAGGATGGCATCAATAGCCCCAAGTGAGTATGAATTGTCTCTTCTTTGTTCCTTGGTCCTTGTTCATGGACATTCTACTTTCTTTTCTCGTGTGATGTCGGTTTTACTTTCTGGACAACAGTTCATGAACAAAGAAATAAACAGAAGGGTATGCATTACTTCCTTTCGATTGACCTCGAAAGAACTATATATGATTTTACAGAAGAGAAAGAGAATACAAAGTGGTAATAAAGTTTGTTGCCAGAGCAAACATGCATCATTTAGGCCAATTTCTAGCTGGTAAGCGCGCTGATGCTCCACAAGAAGCGCTGCAAATCCTTGACATTGTATTACGAGAGCTATCAACTAAGAGGTACTAGTTCTAAGTGTTTGTGTTTATAGAAAAAGGATTCTGCTTATCGATACCGTTATTCTTACATCTCACTCTGCCTGATGTTGTGAAGGTACTGTCCTGTTGGGAGATCCTTCTTTTCACCGGATATTAGAGCTCCACAAAGGCTTGGTGATGGTTTGGAGTCGTGGTGTGGTTTTTACCAGAGTATTAGGCCGACTCAAATGGGCTTGTCTCTGAATATTGGTAGATTAATCCTGATCAAATTTACTATACGTTTTAGCCTTTTATCTTTTGATTGATGTATCTCATCTTTTGTTTACCACTATTTTACCCTTTTGTAATAGATATGGCTTCAGCAGCATTCATTGAGCCTCTACCTGTAATAGAGTTCGTAGCTCAGCTTCTAAGCAAGGATGTCTTGTCTAGGCCATTGTCTGATTCTGATCGTGTGAAGGTATCTTTTTCATTTTACGGCTGATGCAGTATGGTTTTTATTCTCGGCATTTGATTTCATCTTAATTAACTTTGAAATAACTGACAGGTTAAAAAGGCACTCAGAGGAGTGAAAGTAGAGGTGACACATAGAGGGAATGTACGAAGAAAATACCGCGTTTCGGGATTGACTTCTCAGCCTACGAGAGAACTAGTGTAAGTTTCAGCTCTTTCTTTTCTGATTGCTGCTTGAACTTCTCTAACAAATATTTGGTCGATAAAGAATCAGAGTCAAATAAAAAAGTTCCTCTAACCTTTTTCTTTCTTCGTCGTTATTACCTACGGCGCATTGTTCAGGTTCCCTGTTGATGACAATTCAACCATGAAGTCTGTTGTCGAATACTTCCAAGAGATGTATAGCTTCACAATTCAGCATACACATCTACCTTGCCTTCAAGTAGGAAACCAGAGGAAGGCAAATTATTTACCTATGGAGGTTAGAAGATGTCATTCAAAGTTTTATTATTCCCTCAGTAATCAAACTTCTTTTTGGGCAAACGCTCATGAGAAATCTTGACTCTTTGCTTTGCTAGGCATGCAAAATTGTCGGGGGACAGAGATATACAAAAAGATTGAATGAGAAGCAAATTACTGCTCTTTTGAAAGTCACATGCCAAAGACCGAGGGATCGGGAAAACGATATATTGCAGGTACATTTTATCTAGCAATCTTGTATGTTTATCAAACTATCCCATTCAGTATTGCTGCAAACTTCACATTATAGGATTTATAACCTTCGTTTGTTTGTGACGAGTTGAAACAAATGAAAGAAACTTTAGAACACATGGCTACTTTTCTATCAGCAATTAAGCATTGAAGCATGACTAGTATCCCACTTTGATCTTTCTGGTGAGTAATGACCAAAGCACTGCAGAATTTGTAGAATACTAAAATTGTGGAACATTTAGGAAGTTGCTAATCTATTCTGTCTGCCAAAATTCCCATTTCCACTTTGAAAAGTATTTTGTAAGGATGAAACTGAAGTCAATACTTGACTCTATACATTAAGTTGCAGACTTATAGAGAAAGGAATCTCGTCAGTACCATCTGAAATAGAATTGATTGGTTTGTTATCCTGGGAGTCTTTCGAGTTTTTATTCTATTTGTCCAATGACAAGTTGTCTTTGCTGCATATTGAACACAAGCAGACTGTTCAGCATAATGCTTATGACCAAGATCCCTATGCAAAGGAGTTTGGAATCAAAATTAGTGAGAAACTTGCTTCGGTCGAGGCTCGTATCCTTCCTGCCCCTTGGGTAATATGTCTAAAATTTCTTCATAATCTTTATAGAAAATAGAATGTTATTCATTTTCACCGTTTCATTGGCTCCTTGCAGCTGAAATATCATGAAACTGGAAAAGAAAAGGATTGTCTGCCTCAAGTGGGGCAGTGGAATATGATGAACAAGGTAATATTCTTGTGTATGTCTTCAATATGTTCTTTTCTAAGTACCAGCAAGATCTCATTTTTCCACCCTTATTCCCTTTTGAGCAAGCAAAGAGAAATTAGGAAGGCAGTTAGTCAAGATATTTCGAAATGTTTGTGAAGATTTATGCCATTTTTTATTTGCTGATTAGTAGTTGCTTAGGACAAAAGAAATTAGGTCTTTTCTTATGCCTAGTTTACTAGAATATAAACTAAGCATGTTTGCATCAGTTCATATGTTGCTCAGACTCTGAGGTGAGTGCTGGATGCTGGTAGTGTCCGACATGAGTATGCTCAAATTTTTCTAAGTTTTTCTATATATTTTTAGAACCATACCCCAATACCTATGTCCGATTATGCATTGGACACGAGTACTTCTAGGAAAATGAAGACTTGCAGTACATAGGTTCCTGTAGAGTTTGTTTTCTTGGATGGTCATTAGCACTAAGTCTAGAGGATCTTTTAATTGCTCTACCAGATAAACCTATTCGTTTTCTAGCTTGTGTTTCTGAGATTTTGGCTTTTTGTTTTTATGTGATCTAGAAAATGATCAATGGAATGACTGTAAGCCGATGGGCATGTATTAACTTCTCACGAAGCGTGCAAGAGAGTGTTGCTCGTGGGTTTTGCAATGAACTTGCTCAGATGTGCCAAGTTTCTGGCATGGTAGTTTTCTATATCTTATTAACACTTAAGATCAGTATGTTCTAGTTTCTTTTCCTTTTATCTTTTATATTTGATATTTTCAGTGGAGTATTAACTTTATAAGCCATTGCTGTTTCATAGGAGTTCAATCCGGAGCCTGTTATTCCAATCTACGGTGCCAGGCCTGAGCAAGTGGAAAAAGCTTTGAAGCATGTTTATCATGCTTCCATAAACAAAACCAAGGGAAAAGAACTAGAGCTTCTATTAGCTATATTGCCTGACAACAATGGCTCGCTTTATGGTATATCATATCATGATTCTTTGCCGTTCCAATTCCAAGATATATGCTTTATTCCTCTCTGCTTATATGTGGTTAAGGCGGCTCCCTAATAAACTGGAATAATGATCTCAACATGGTACCAGTGTACTAAACTATGAAATCATTCTTATTTTTCAGGTGATCTCAAGCGAATTTGTGAAACTGATCTAGGATTAATATCACAATGCTGTCTGACAAAGCATGTCTTCAAGATCAGTAAACAATACTTGGCTAATGTGGCCCTTAAGATCAATGTTAAGGTTAAATAATTTCTCCTAGTTATATACATAAAATTAAATTTTACCCCCCTAAATGATTTGATTTGAGCATTATACCAACTTTATGGTCACTATATGTGCTTCTAAACTCTTTTCACATCCCCTAATATCCATATCATTGTTGCAGATGGGTGGCAGAAATACTGTTCTTTTGGATGCCATCAGCTGCAGGATACCGTTAGTTAGTGATATACCAACCATAATATTTGGAGCGGATGTGACTCACCCTGAAAATGGAGAAGATTCCAGCCCTTCAATAGCAGCAGTACAGTTCTTTTTTCAATTTTATTTTCCTCAAACTTGTTTTCATCCTTGTGCTAATAGTTAGACTCTTCTTTCTGAAATATACTGGTTCTATAGGTAGTAGCTTCACAAGACTGGCCCGAAGTGACGAAATATGCCGGACTAGTTTGTGCTCAAGCTCATAGACAGGAACTCATACAGGACTTGTACAAAACATGGCAGGATCCTGTACGTGGCACAGTTAGTGGTGGCATGATCCGGTATACTGATGTCAATTCAAGTACACAAGTACTTTTAGCCTTGAAGTTGCATGCATTTTCATTTCTAATTATAATTTCTTGTGTAGGGATCTTCTGGTATCTTTTAGGAAGGCAACGGGACAGAAGCCACTGAGGATTATATTTTACAGGTTTGTGATGCAGGATTTGTTGGTAAATATTTCAAATATTGTATTTCATTTTCGTTTGCCATACCTTCGTTATAGTTCAACATGAGATAGAAGTCTCTTTCCCAAAGTTTTAGGAGGTCGAGAAGAGCTGTCAAGGTTTTTCTGTATTTTATCTGGGCAAATTTGACCTGGTACTATGGGAATCATGCATCTGATAAACTGATAGTCAATGGTTCACGGACAATTGCTTAGAACTGTATTGTAACATGAAATATAAGCTTGCACTCCATGTTGCTCCGATTTCATTTTCTTTGAAGTATCCATGTCTGGCATATATTTGGACATGAGTATGGAGTTATGATCCTTCACATTTAAGGGAGAACTCTCAAAAAAAAAAAATTGAGCATACTTGTTGGACATAGAAACTCAATCCCAAGTCCGAGTAACATAGAATGCAACTTTTAAACAATTTTAAGTCGGTTGGATACTGCTCATGCGTATGCATATGTTGTCAACCGTTCACTTATACTAATTAATGAATTATTTGGGTAGGGATGGTGTCAGTGAAGGCCAATTTTATCAAGTTCTACTGTATGAGCTAGATGCAATCCGAAAGGTGAGCATTAATATATTTTCTTTCCTGATCAAAATCAGTAGAGACAAATTTGGAGACATTTATGATTCTGATAAAGAATTTATTATAGGCTTGTGCTTCTCTAGAACCAAACTATCAACCACTGGTGACTTTCATTGTTGTACAAAAACGACACCACACTCGATTGTTTGCTAATAATCATCGGGACCGAAGCAGCACAGACAAGAGCGGAAACATTTTGCCTGGTAAAAGATTGACTCTCTTGGATAGTTTGATTATTCAGGATACATGGGCATTTTGTCACGGTCTGAGAGTTGGTCCGTGCCTGGGACTACCAACCGAGCTTAACGAGTCTAAGCCCATGAGAGTTGCACAGCTTGAGCATCATTAATTGTTCTAATGATGTTGCATTTTTGGTTTTTCAGGCACTGTTGTTGATTCGAAAATCTGTCATCCGACAGAATTTGACTTTTATCTTTGCAGCCATGCTGGTATTCAGGTAGAATCCTAGTATTCTTCATTCCTTCTTCAATTTCAGGAACCTTTTCTCGATTTTTTTTTTTTGAAATTTCATTGACCAAATTGACTTCAATTTGACTGTTGCTTTAATTTGTATGCATTTATATCTGTAACCTATGTATGATGATGATATGGGATGTTTGGGAGAAGTTTCAAAGTGATAAGCTCTATAAGAAAGGGAAAAAATGCAAAATTTTATGCTCTGAACTCAACGATTGCATTTGTGTGAAGAACCTGAAGATCCTATGAGAAGATTGTAATGCATGTAGGATTTGAGATTTGAAGAAGGCTATGAGTGTGTTGAAGTAGCTAGCTCGACATTCGCGGTGCTCAGAGCTAGTTATTATTTTATAATCAGGATATATTATTGCTTGTCATTGAAAGGTGTTACTTTGCTATAAACTATCTTCTTATTCTTTGAGTTAGCATCCTTCTATGTTGTTACAATTCTTCATTTTTCTCAAAATACTCATGTCTAACATTCATGTTCGACCTATATATGGACACGTATATGGGGATATAAATCTCGAAGGACCCTCCAAATACATGAAAAAAATTTAAAAAAAATTGAATATACTTGTATTGGACACATAGAGGTATCTGACATTATATCCGAGTCCGAGTAACATTGGCATCTTTGTAGCATAAATGTTTATTCATTGAACCTTAGAATTAATTTTATCTTGTCTGTTAACTTTGCAGGGAACAAGTCGGCCAGCACACTATCATGTTCTTTGGGATGAAAACAATTTTACCGCTGATGGAATACAGTCTCTAACAAACAACCTTTGTTACACATATGCAAGGTGCACGCGCTCGGTCTCTGTCGGTGAGTTTTCATATTTTATTAGTATACCTTTGCAACCCCTTGAAGGACAATAAAAGAAGGCTGTGTACGACTCTCAAAAGTTCATTTTATCAGTTTAAATTACAAAATTATCACATTTAATTGGGGATTTCAAGCTAAACTTAGAAAACAAGGTTGTGGTGATTTTTTTTTTATGGTGTACCAATCGTCGAAATTCAGCAAGTTTTCAGCCTTGAAGTCTTAACTTCTTTACACCATCATGAGGACATTATAGCCAGTTGTTTGATTAATGGTTAGTAGCAGTTAATTTGCTGAATTGTGGTTTTATTTGCAGTTCCTCCAGCGTATTATGCGCATTTAGCTGCATTCCGTGCACGGTTCTACATGGAACCAGAGATGCAAGACAATGGCTCAACAGGTGGTGGTGCAGGTCTCACAAAAGGTGGTACAAGGGCAGCAGGAGAATCCGGGGTTAGACCATTGCCAGCCTTGAAGGAGAATGTGAAGAGAGTAATGTTTTACTGTTAGAATCAAGAGATTTTAATGGTGGCAAGTAAACTGAGGTGGGAGATGCGGCAATCATGAACAGCTTTGCCATTCCGAAGTTCTCTTTTGTACAGTTGTAATGATTCATGCATGGTTGCAAGGTCTTCGAAAATTTAGGCCGTCGAATATAGAGTCATCTTAGTTCAGTGCTCCTCGATAAAGAAAATGTAAAAAGAAGTCCGAGAAATGACCACAGATCTTGTCGTTTGGAGTTACCCTCGATGGATAGAAAGTTAAAAACTAGGATATATGTATAAAGCTATGTTTATTTAGAATCAAAATCTTGAATGTAGGAAATTTTGGCCGAAACCTGCTATAATCTCCTACCCTGTCTTTCAATATATGCACTGGATCTTTTAGTTTTTGTTTCAGGAGTAATTTTATCCAAATCCGGAGTACTCTTTTGCTTGAAACCTTCAATGAAATTGTGGGAGAGTTGCATTCAAAATGGCTCGTTATCCTGTGCATAGCCTTTGTAATGTCTTCTTTTTGATGATCTCAAGATTCAATACGAGAAGTATCAAAAAGCAGGCAACCCCCCCCCCCCAAAAAAAACATTTTATTAAATAGTTAGTTCAATTTTAGTTTTGTATTAAGATTCATTTTAATTTACTAGAGTTATTAGTCTAATAAAAAAAAAACTAGGGTTATAAGGATTATGTTACTTTTTGTCAGATAAGGTTGTAGAAGAGTCTAACCCTAAGAAAGACAAAAACGTAGATTTAGGTAAGATTTTAATTAATTTTTGTGAAATTTTTATATTTTTTATCAATTTTCATAAAACCCATGCTTTTATTTTGAAGTAGTTGACATCTTAAAAATTCCGACAACTTTTTGATGACTTTCTAGTGATATTATGGGTACCCATAGAAAGGTCTATTCGAGATCTTTTAAATGGCTAGTGTGAAAAAGGTCTATTCGAGATCTTTTAAATGGCTTGTGTGAAATTTCGTTTGGTTAAGTATTATAGGAGTTATGATTTTTTTTAAAATTACTGATTTGGATTTTCTAACTATTTCGACAAGCCAAATTTGAGTCATTGGAAAATCATTTGCTGGTGACCTTTTCTAACAAAACTTAGATGGATTTCATAGTAAAAAATTTGAATTTTCTAATGGTGTAGTCAATTTAGTTATACGAATTCTGTGTGAAATGAACTGAAGCCCTGAAATAGGCTAATTGAATCTACTAATCTGAAAATCTAAAAAATTCTGAATTTTTGTGATGATTTTCAAAGTTTAGACCCCTAAAACTTAGTTTATATAAAACTATTTTTGTTGAAATAAAATTCCACGTTATAGTATAACATCTCTACTGTTGAATTGTGTTTTTAAACGGCATCAGCGTTTATATAAATTTGGTTTTATAATAGCTTCAAATAAGTTAAATGATCATAGATTGCTAAATTTTAGAATTTAAAAAAATTCATTTTTAATTATTTTAAAAATTTATTTTTGCCAAAATAAAATATTTTTAGTTAAAAATGGTATTAATCTCACTTTTACTAATTTTAGTGAATTTTTACATATTTAAATACATATCTATGAAATTATCTTTATTTTACTTGATTTTGAGAAAATTCTATTAGTTTATCAATAAAGTCTTGATTTTGAGAAAATTCTATTAGTTTATATATTTATTTTTAAAAATGTGATAATTATTTATGAGTTAATTATATTTTCATAAAGCTCTACTGATTTTCTCCTTTAATTGTTAGTTTATCAAGTTTACTTAGTTTTAAATATTTTATTACTAATAAAGTCTTGGTTTGAAGGAAGGTTGTTACCCTACCCAAATGTCTTTGAATGACCAACGAAAAATGGTTTGTTATTAAATTTATATTTTTGCTAAATTTTGATTTTTAGATATATATATATATATATATATTCTTAATCTTTAGGCTAGTAGAAGAATTGTGCGATTTGCGACTTAAGTATCAGTTTAGCGAATTAGGTAAATGACTCGATATTCTTTCAGTATTTATTTACGAAAAATCAACCCTAAATATTTTTACATCATATATGCACAAATATGTTATCTTGTCCCACGTTTTAGTAAATTGGGTTAAGTATGAAATCTATAGTTTTAGATTTGGATTTAAAAAATATTGTACTATTTATCCGTATATTTCTTTTTACGATTGTAATTTTGCAATGATTTTGCTAAATGGTTTACTGATAATTTATAGATATGTTACTATTAAATTCTATTCTTATTCTATTAAATCCATTTAATTAAATAAATTACCTTACCATTTAAATTATTAAATTCAATTTTCTATTCAATTTGAATATTTAAATAGTAAAAAAATTAATTTAGTTATTAATTGGATAATTGTTTGTTTTTGTTGGACTCATTAGTCAAATAAAATATATCATTTCTCTCTTTAGGAAATAATCTATAGTCTAGGAATAATTGAAAAAAATTTATCAAAAATATTATGCTTATAAAAAATGAGTGATAAAAAAAAGACAAAAAAGTTATCATTACGTTTATCATTATGTTATATAAAAAAATCCACTTGTTTAGTTCTTAATGAGCATCAAAGAAAGGATAAGAAAGGAGAGGTCGATTGACAAAAGGAAAGTAGAGAAAATTTACAAGATATGATTTATCTGTATCTAACATATCAACTCCATGAGAAATATTTTGTGCATAAAATGTGTTTGTTTCTAAATACAATAAATGTACCTATTAAGTTATTAGTAATCTAATTTTCTTGTTTTGGATGCTCTCCCGATATGCTATGCTTGAACCTTGCCAATGAGGGTTAATTGTCAGCCATGTCGACATGTACTTTGTGAGTAGGAACTGGTTTCAAATCGTGCCATCGGTTAAAAATGGTGGTTTTCGCATTAAATCGTGCCACCGGTTAAGAATAGTAATTTTTTTATTGAACTGTGTCACCAGTTTAGAATAATGATTTTTGTTTTGAGTCGTGTCATTGATTAAGAATAGTAGTTTTCATTTTGAACAATGCCACTGATTTAGAATAGTAGTTTTTGTCTATAGCTTATAAAGAGAGATAGTTAGATTATATATTTCAAAGCTTTAAGCATAAAAATTTCGTTTAACTATATTTGTCACATTATTATTTTGAAAAAAGTTATTTATAAATATAAGATTACTCAAAATTTTGTATTTCTTAATTCAAATCGTTATTTTGGCCTTATAATTTTTAAGTGTGTTTAACCCAACTAAAATAATGTCAGTTGCTTACTGAGTAGTTGTACTCATTATATTTTTAATATTTTACAGGTTCCGAATATGGACCAATATGCAAAAATATCGGGGAGTGACATTTTAGTTTTAGTCTATGCTTGTTTAGGCTTTCTTGTGTAAAAAAAAAAAACTTTTCGAGACATTGTTTAATAGACTGTTAAAGGTTTCGTACTTTTATTTCAAATATCTTGTTTCGCCTATAAATTTCATTTTATTGCATTTGATTTTTAAACAATCCAATTTCTTTTATTTTATAAACATATATATAGTTTTGAATTCATTTTGTTAGTTGGTTGCCTTGCATATTTATGAGATTAGATCTTGCAGATGTGCGGTGTCTGTTATGCCTTGGTTTAGGGCGTGACAGATTTAGTGGTCTTAGAGCCTAGGCTTTTGCGATTTTAGATTTTGGCTATCATCATAATGAAACATTTAATATTATCACGACGAGTGACTATGGGTAGAATTTTAAGTTGGGATGTTTCTTTTTTTATTTATGACTTTTGTTTTATTGTGGTTCTTTGTTAATAAAAATCTTTAGTCCTAATACGTTTGTTGCTTTGATTGAATCAGTATGCCTTTCTGTTGTATGAATAAACCTAACCTTGCTGAAATTGTAACAATCGCTAGAGCTAGGGGTTCTAGAAATTTTCATAATGAGAGGCGCCAAAATCCTCAAAATCAAGATAGAGATCAAGGTGTAAATGTTACATCAAATGCTCAAGAGTGTGTTGGGAATCAGGCGGAGGTAGGAGAAGAAGCAGTGGTTGGGAATAATGATAGGGTGTTGAATTTGATCAATGAAGTAATTAATCTAGTGAGGGATCAACGACAACACCAGTAACTAGTGCAACAAATTGATAATTCTGGCGAATGAAAAAGTCTAAGTGAGTTTAAAAAGATAGCACTTTCTACTTTTAAAAGTTCTACAAACCCCGATGAAGCAGAGTTATGGATCGAGGAGATGGAGAGAACTTTTGATGCAATGCATACTTCGAATCAAGATAAGATTAGATTTGCTGCTTGCTGCAAGGGAGTGCTAATAATTGGTGGAAATGAGCAGTCCGTACTCATGAAAATGAACGAGATTCTTTACATGAGACAACTTTTGCACTGCATTTTATACGAAATATTTTCCTAAAAGTAAATTACTGTAGTTGGAAAGGGAGATTCTTAATCTGGTTTAAGGTAGCAAGACTATGGATAACTATAAGGTTGAGTTTGATCAACTATCGAAGTTTGCTTCTTCTCTTGTTTCTAATGACAAGAGCAGAGTTAGAGGTTTGAAAATGGTTTGAATGCTTATATTCGTAGAGGCCTTGCTTCATTGCATGTGACTAGCTATAATGAAATGGTTGGTAGGGTGAGGTCCTTAACTCAATTTGAAGGGAGACTCAGGAAGCAGAGAGCTCTTTTAAAGAAGAAGGGTAAAAACTTTAATTGTCAGAGTAAAAGAGCTTTTAATGATCCTTATAAATTTCAAGCTACTAAAGGGGTATCAAGCTTCTTTTGCCTCTAAGGGTCAATTTTGTTAATGAGGTTTTCAGCCTTCTAATGGTAAGATATCTCAGTAAGGGCTTAAGTGTTCTGTGTGTGGTGGAGGACATCGAGTTATTAATTGTAAGTATGTCACTAAAGCATGTTTTACATGTGGCCAATTGGGTCACCATATTGCTGATTGCCTCTAAATTCTCAAAATTCACAATTATGAAGTGGCCACAAAACTTTCAAGCCTTTAAACCACGAGTAGTTTAAAAAATGTAACCTAATCAGGCTATTCAGACTGCAAGGACACTTTTATTTGGATCGTAAAGAGGAAAAAGACTTCAGACTTAAGCTCGTGTGTTTGCCTTAACCCGGCAGAATGATGAAGCATATAATATTGTTGTTTCAGGTATCCTATCGATTGCCTCTGCTTATGCTTATGTTTTGTTTGATATTAGGTCTTCACATTCTTTTGTTTCATCTGCTTTTGTTCAAAAGTATGCTTTACCTTGAACCCCTTTGGAATATGAATTATGTGTTGATACACCAGCTAGAGGTCAACTTTTTCTGACCAGATTTGTAAAATGTGTGCGATAAAAATTAAAGATAGTGAATTGGTAGCCAACTTTCATGTTTTAAGTATGTGCAATTTTGATGTGATTCTGGGGATGGATTAGTTGTCTGCTCATTATGCTAAGGTTAATTGTTAGAAAAAAAAAAGGGCAGATTTTGAAATCCCATGGAAGTACCTTTTAGTTTCCATGGTAAAGGTGCATACGTTCCTTTATAGGTAATTTTTGTAATGCACGCTAATCGGTTAATTAGAAATGGTTGTAAAGGGTATTTAGAGATGGTGGTTGATAATAAAACTGAGGAAAAGGTGCTAAAGGATATTCCTATTGTGAGAGACTTTCCTGATGTTTTTCTCGATAATCTTGTCGGATTACCTCCCAATCAAAAAATCGATTTCTCTATTGATTTGCTTTTGGGCATCGATCTTATTTCTAAGACTCCTTATAAAATGGCTTTGGCAGAATTAAAAGAGATGAAAAAAGAGTTGCAAGAGCTAAGTGATAAAGGCTTTATTAAACCTAATGTGTTATCATAGGGAGATCCGATATTATTAGTGAAAAATAGGGATGGAAGTATAAGGTTGTGTATTGATTATCGTGAGTTAAACAAGGTAACTGTGACGAATAGATATCCTCTACCTTGTACTAATAACCTATTTGATCAGTTGATTGGTGCTCAGATGTTATCCAAGATTGATCGTCGATCTGGCTATCACCAATTGAAAGTTAAAACTGAAGATGTACCTAAAACTGCTTTTCAAACTCGATATGGGCATTACGAGTTCCTTGTGATGTCGTTTGGGTTGACAAATGCCCCTGTTGTTTTTATAGACTTGATGAATAAGGTTTTTAAACCTTGGATAAATTTATGGTTGTTTTTATTGATGATGTATTGGTGTATTCTCATAGTTTGGAGAAGCATGAAAAACATTTAAGAACCATTTTGGAGACTTTAAAACAAAAGCGGTTGTTTGCTAAGTTAAAGAAATGTGAGTTTCGGCTATCCAATATTGCTTTTCTTGGGCAAACAGTGTCAAAGAATGGGATTTTAGTTGATCCAAAGAAGATTTAGGCGATAGTAAAATGGAAAAGGCCAAATAATGTTTCTGAGATTCTTAGCTTTTTGGCTTAGTCGAGTACTATAGGCATTTTATGGAGGATTTCTCTTGTATTGCTATGCCTTTGACTTGATTGATTTAAAAGGGAGTGCAATTTGATTAGTTAGATGATTATGAAAGAAGTTTTAAGAAATTAAAAAGAATATTAGTTTCTACTCCTATCCTCACTTTACTTATTGCTAGAAAAGGTTTTACCATTTATAGCAATGCCTCAAAGAAAAGACTATGGTGTGTTCTTATGCAAAATGATAGAGTGATTGCATATGCTTCTAGGTAGTTAAAGCCCTATGAGGAAAATTACCCTACTCATGATTTGGAGTTGGCCACAATAGCCTTTGCATTGAAGATATGAAGACATTATCTTTATGAGGAGTCTTGTGAGATTTTTACTGATCATAAGAGTTTGAAATACCTCTTCACCTAGAAGGAGTTGAATATAAGGCAAAAGAGGTGGTTAGAACTATTGAAAGATTCTAATTTGACTATTAGTTACCATCCAGGCAAGGTGATAAGGTAGCAG
>JAQSVH010000002.1:6022111-6044500 GCA_029448705.1 Adansonia digitata
TCGGCCTGGCCCATTTTACTATTACATTATATATATATATATTTTATGTATTATATAATTTTTATCATATAAATAATCATATGGTGTAAACTTTAAAAGCTAAGTTAAATTATTTATATTTATAAACTTAATAAAAAAAAATTATTAAATTAATAAAGATTAAATTTTTAAAATATATATTTTTTTAAAAAACAAATTATAAAAAAATAATATGAATGGACCTAAACGAACTTGAACTATCTATTTACAAATATAGGAAGTCTTGGGCAAAATTTGAAACTCATATTTTGAATCGGGTCAGGCTTGAACAAACATATTTAACATTAATACCATGTTCAAGCCCGACCCGACCTGACCTATGAACAAGTTTATTTGACTTAACCCATAAAACACCTTTATTCCTACTTATTCCTTCATTCTTCCCAACACACTAATATATTTCTTAACTTAAACATCCGAATGTACCATAAAAATCAAATTTCAATGCTTTCTTATATTTTCTTCAAGTATGCATGCTATTGATCCTCATCTCTAAAGGCCATCAACACTTACCATTGCTATGAGTCATGACGGCTAAACGATTGACCAGCACGGTTCATCCAGGATCAGCGACAATAATCAACACTCGTGAAAAAGCATGCAGCGAATCTTACGCTCGGAGTAGTACCACTTTGTTGTTTAATTATCGTCGACAGATGCACGTCTTTAAGATATAAGGGTGTTGCAGATGCAAAAGATTAACCCAGAGATTAATTGACTGTTTATAGTCCTCCCTCTCAGAACTTAAGTTGCTGGCAAAGGATTTGCCTTCCCTTGTACATTTCCCTCCTATCTATATAAATCTATCTCATATCTTGTTATTTTCATTTTCATGTGTCACAAATATGTTTACGGTATTACGTATATTTATATAAATTTTAATATGTTGATAATTTCAACTATTCATGCATTCATGTTTTCATATCATGCTTTTTTATGACATTCCGACAAAGAGATTAGCAGCCTTTATGACAAATATTATTCCATGTTATTATATCATTATCACGTCAAGCTCAGTTTTGATGGTAAGCAAACATGTACGGCTGCTTAAAAATGCTACCTTAGTTCAGCCAAATCATTGAGATACGAAATTAGGGTAGTGAAGGGGCGAGAAAGATGGATAAAACCGGAAGGCTCCCTAATAGCAAGCCGAATGAAGAGACACTTCCAGGCTCAGTAGTTTGCCGACCAGTTCGCGGCACTGTCCACTTTCTTCATTCCGGTTGATTCTTTCTTTGTCTCTTTATCGACACTGAAAGTAGCACCGCAGACCTGACCTGAACTGTCCACCCTTGGCACTGGCTTCAACTCATTATTGGGATGCTCAAAGCTCCTTAACCCTCCAGAGGATGTGAAGAAGCACCCTGAAAAAAGAACAGAGAAAAAAGTAACTACCAAAACATCAGCAATAAAGTTATCTTGCCCCTAATTTTGAAATCATCATAATTAGGACCAGCTTAATAGAGAACAACCTAAAAGGCATGATTGAAGACAAGGAAATAGAAAGATGATCCCTATATTGCTCAAACTCTTCATTTTTTCTGAAGTATCCATGTTCGACATGACTGTCAAACGCATATCAGGACATGGCATGGAGATATAACCCTTTTAGAGCTCACTAAATACATGAAAAAAATATAGAAAGACATGGACATACCCATGTCGGACGCATAACCATATCTAACACTCACACCCAACTACGAGTAACATATAGATGATTCCCAATTTAAACCAATGTTTGAAAGAGAAAAAAAAAAGGAGAATAATTAAGAACGAAAAACAAAATGTAAACAGCTACAAGTATCAGAAATATTTATGCATTGAAAATTTATGCCACCCCAATTTCTCACTCCACCTTTATTTTCATTCAATATCCATTCTCACCTAAATTTTCACTATGCCAATCTACACTAGTCCCAAGATTAGGTTCAAATCCTCACCCAAGTATGTTTCCCCAAATTTTTTCCACCTACTTGTGCCCAACAAGATTACGTGAAGGGAGCCAAAGCTTGTCAAATGACTTACTAATAGACAATTAATTAGGATATTCCCTAATAGTTTTACCTTTTGGGAATGGAGCAAAAGACTTCCCACAACCCTTTTTCACCGTCTCCACATCATCTGCAAGAACAAGATGGCCTTCAGCTTCAGTTCCCCAGAAGAAAGGTACACTTCCATCAGCATCCTGCACAAGACAATAGTAAAAACTGCATCATATAGGAGAAGAAACTCAATGATAAAATCAAATATTAGAGACATCCATTGCATTAGCCGACAAAGATAGGTATACTTACGGAAGCTACAAATGTAGCCTTTGATGAGCTATCATAGAGAATGAAAACAAACTTCCCCTGGATATCTCTTACAACCTGATCAGGAGGGTAAGGACCTCTGTCTCTGAGAGTTCGATAAGCTTCGATAACAATAATCCCCTCATTTGCTGTTTTGTTCAAACCATACTGTTGCTTAAGATTAGCAACATTCTCGATATGGCCTTGAAACATGCAGAAAATGTCATCCACAACAGCAACGAGTCTATGAACATAAAATGACAAATATCAAAATCCCAATTTCTGAATCTCCACAGCATTGCAAAGACAATAAAAGCAAAAAAACAAAATTGCAAACTTTCTTGTTGATTTCAAAAAAAGCAGAAACATGTTCGATGAAATAACTAGACAACCATCCAAGAACCAACCGGCCAAATCATTTAAAAATACTAGAATAATATAAATCCAATCAAGTCAATCTATCTTTTGTCTCTCTCAAAACTATTACAGATAAGATCTTTAGTTTTGGACTATATTCAATGTCTAGATCCCATGGTAAAACAATTCATCTAGAATAAAAACAAACTAAACCTTATAAGCCATTGAATTTAAGAAAACAGAGAAACAAAAGAATTTGAAACTAATTAATTATGTTAAAAGTTAAAACGTTATCATAAAAGAATGATAAAGAATCCATAGTATAATATATCATGATTCAATGACACCCTGCTCAAAGGTTCGCCTGGTAGAATTTCCTCCAACTGCTTATTGTTTCACAAAATAATTCCAGAAAACAGAAGCAAACTCAAAATCCAGCAAGATAACCATCAATGACCAGCAAACAACCATCGGTGCAAGTTATTTTGTTCTTTGGATATTTCATTTATAAATCACAACTCTCAGTTCTCAAGCAATGTGGAAAAAAAAAACTAAGAAAAAAAATCAAAAAAACAAGAACTTGGATTTCTCTAATTAATAATCACATAAAATGTTTCTATCACATTATGAGCCATACAAATAACATCATCTTACAAGAAACAAAAGAGGGGGAAAAAGGAAAGAGACAAATTTTCTACAAATTTTCACCACCTAATGAAACAATAAGCACAGAAACAAAACAACCCAGAAAAGATCTGGATTAGATCAATCAAAAATAGAGAAAAAAGAACCAAAAATGAAAAACGAGAAAAATGTTTTACCTAGGGAGAAGTGGGTTCTGTTTTTCAAGGGAGTAAGCCATGACACCAGAAGATCCAAGATTGATGGTGACAGAACCAGGATGAACAGAGGCAAAATGGTTAGCCAAGAAGCCATTTTTGAGAGCAGAAACGGCCTCAGAGTTCTCAGGAACATTAAGAGCATCTGGGCTCTTGGCAACCGATTTCTCAAAAACTGCCAGCATTTTTTTTTTTTTTGCTTTCCTTTACTTGCAAAGATCCAGAACTTCACAAAAAACAAGAAAGGGTTTCTTAATCTTTCTTTGATTGATCAATGGCAAATGATAGAATTTGCAGACGGTGTGGCAAATATGAGGGAATGAGAAGAACTTAAGGGTAAAATTACAGCGGCTTTATATAAACATTTTAAGCACATTTTAATTTCCAATATTACCCTGGAGATTTATGTGAACAACGAAAATAAAATATATTTCTAATGAATAAAGCAATTTTTTTTAAAAATGATAATGTATTTCTACAAGTATAATTTGTTTACAAGTGAAGATAGTTTTATACTAAAAAATTATCAATTTTAAGGAAAATACTCATACTGTTTAAAAATATTTAATTAAGTGTTATTTTTAAAATTTGAAAGAAAATATATTATTTTAAGAAATAATATTGCATTAAACATAAAATATGATTAATGGAAATGATTAGTTTAATCTATTCAAAGAAGAGATCTTTCCTATATTTGGTAATAAAAATTCTTGCAAATTTTATAAATTAATTTTTATTTAAAAAAAATCATTAAACTAATTGGCAATTAATTTAATACAAAAAAAGGGAAATACATTGTATTGATGTTTAATGCTGCCTGATTTTCATGATTTATGAGCTTAATTTTCTTGAAAAGTATCTGATTCTTATAATTATAATCCAAATAAAATGTAAAATTTTTTTGACTAAATTATAATTTTAAAACAATCAAAGGGTAGTTTCGGAAATTAAAAAATATTTTTAGTGCAAGGACGTTGATCCAAAACTTGTCAGAACTTATCCACCAAAAATGGTGGCGTTGCAAGCGGCGGTGGCCACGTTTATAGAATTTTCAATTTCATATAAAAAAATTAAAATAAAATTATAAATAATTTTTTTATTTACTAATTTCAAGAAAATTTCAGAATATATCTACATTTATTTTGCATTTTTTTCTAATATTTCAATGGTAATCGGAAAAATAATATTTATATGAAAAGCGAATATTTATATTTAAAAAAATAAAAAATAATTAAAATATATTTAAAATAATTATTTATTTATAAAATATCGTCTTAATTTATTTTATTTCATCAAATTCGAAATATGATAGCATATCGAATATACTAAAACATAATAGGGAAAGATAATAAAGATAAATTGATCTTCAAAGTAACAATTTGAGTCAAGATTATATTAATAAAATATTATAAATAAAATTAAAGGTTATATAAATATTTTTAATGGTATAAATTAAAAACAATTATGTTATATAAATTAAAATTAAACATTATCATTTTAACAAAAATAAAATTTCTAATAAATTGAAAGAATTAATAATTAATATGAAACATTAAATTAAATAATAAATATGATTTGAAAATTATTTTTTTAAAAAAAAAATCATATTTAAATGATCCATATTAATAAAAAATTATTAATCCGACAAATCACAAATTATTCTTTTTTTAAAAAAAAAAATCGAAATTGATTGATTGGTCTGAGCTTTTCGAATCAATTTTCATAATTAATCTAAATACGAACACAATTCTTCAATATATTGTTTGTTTGCATCAAAATATGTTTTTTGTGCGATCATAAAAAGGACACGAATGTGAGGCTGTGAGCTGGGTCAACATCTCTCTGTTCTTCAAAATAAAGTATTATTAAAAAGACATGCTCCTTAACATTGACCGATGGATTTCAATTTTATATGATTAAAAAACTTAAATTTGGTACATGAATGTAACATATATATATATATAAAGTTATAGAAATAAGACATAATATGAAAATATTTTTAAAATTTATATAATATAAATTATTGATGTATCAAAATCGATATAAATATTAAAAAAATTTTAAATACAATTATAATATGATAAAATATACGAATATAATATAAATATATGAATTGTCAGATCTATTCATAATAATTTGGAAAGAACATGTGTTTGTAGAACTGTTTATAAACCCAGCCAAGTTGTAATTCGATTTTTTTTTCAAATCTCTTACCTAAATTTGACCTAGATCCATTTTGTTATTAAAAAAATTACGTTATATTTAATTCACTGAAATAAAATACTTATAATAAAATAACTATTTTGTCAAAATGAAGTAGAATAGGAATGAAATGAAATAACTGTATACAATAATTTGATTTCGTAGAATAAAACAATATGTTAGGAGATTCAAATCTTTAAAGCAATTTTTTGTTCCATCTAAAGTCAAAATAACCATGCAATAGAAACACAGAATAACTATCCAATAATTTCGCGAAATAAAACTATAATAATCTATTTCACGAAATAACCATTATACGAACCAAATAACGACATTATTATAACACGCTAAAATATAACTATAATAAAATTTTTACTACAGCCAACCAAACATGCTGTTAAAATATTACTTAATCTTTGAATAAGCTCGATTCGATATTTTTTATCACTGCTTTATACTATTCTACTTGGCACTTTGTTTAAATATATCATTCTTTCTATTAGTTCTTTTGGGAATTCGGATCCATAACTTGGATATTCGGATTCGCAACTTGGACATATCTTCATAACCAAGAGAAAGTAAAAAGTAGTACATTTTCTAACATTTAAAGAAAGCGATTAGCCATCCCTCCATCTACAAAATCGAAAAAGCCAATCCTCACACTGGTGTAAGCATTTTACTTCTGCAAATGAAAGTCGGGTTTTCGATAATAAAAATAAGTGTAGCTAAACTGATAAAAGTTATACCATGTCTAAAAGCTAAACTGTAATTGAAACGCGAGACTCCAATAAAATAAAAACACCCAATTTTCTTTTTTGTTGCAGCAATTCGGGTTTTTCTGAACTCTTCAAGAGGATTCTCCCAGTGATCCCCTCTGGTTAATGAAACAAAGAAAATTTAATAACCAGAACCAGGTGGCTCAAACTCGGTTGTATGCGACTGATTTGCTGAAGAGACGGCGGATATAGACAACTTGAAGTACACTAGCAAGAACGAGCAGAATGTACTCTCCAACTGTGTAGCCTATAACACGCTTTCTCGTGCTCTCATTTGCTGCATCCAAATACCAATCATAAAGGTATATAAGTAACTAATAGAAACTTCGATGTATTTGCAGACATTATGTGTTATTAGTATTCTACGAATGTGACATAAATGTCAGTGAATCAAACAAGAGCCAACCGTCAGTTATACAGTTATCCATCACACGCTAGACATTAGTTAATGCACTTCCCCTAAGCATGTAAACCCAATTTAATTAGCACTAGTCTTCCTTGAATGAAGTAGGGTGCAACTCCCGAAATAATTAAGAACCAAAAAAAAAAAGTTCACCTATTAGCTCAATATTTCACGGTCACATGAAGTTTATGCCGTTCTAGTCTTCATAGGTTAGTTTCAGAATTCAACTAAGCTGCAAACAAGAACTTGTTTAAGTCTTTATAGGCTTGTGTTGTACCGAATGTAGCATTAAAAATTTAATACTAACAATGTTATCAGAGCATAACACAAGGAAAGCACATAATTAACATGGTTTATACAAATATACAATGGCATAATTAGCATTACGGTAGAAATAAATACAAATTACCTCTTTAAGTTTACCGCGTGTTTTCTAAAAACTCAGACTTATTTGCTGTTTTCTCCAGTATACTTTGGAGCGGAATCATTGGGGGGTTACCGCCTACTCATTTCTACTAATTTAAAGTTGGTTACCCATAACTGTCCACATCAAATTTACCAAACTGTACTTGGCACTGAAATGACACACTTCATGGTATTTACTATCAATTAAATGCATCTTGCAACATCCATGCTTTGTACTCAGAAAGGTCCAGAATCAATAGATCAGAACGAGCTTACTCTCCAATTCACTTGGCAAAAGACATCCCACCCAGGGAACAAGAAAGAAAGTCGGACTGAGTTCAATTAGACCAGTCCTTCCTTCAGGGAATGGTTGGAGGTAAAATCAAACGGGGAAACAAACTGTGGTGGCAGAAAAGAATCAAGACAGTGATAATAGACAAATAGGCAATATTTGTAATGGAAAAATAGGCAATATTTGTAGGTATCATGTTGGTGAAGGTCAAGGTCGGGAGCGATATTGTGTCAGAAAGAAAGAGAAGAAAAAAAGCATATAAAGAAGCAACTCTTAAATGACAAAACCAACCCAGTAGCCAAAAAACAAAGGGCAGTTTCCGCCTATATAATATTTTACTGCTACCTAGTAGACCAAAATAAATAAATAGTAATCCTTAAGCATCCGCAAATGCATAAGCAGGAAATAAAAGCAACTTACTATGACGATGCCGAGCATCACGTGCTTTTAAGTACTTTTGTTCTGCTGTAACAGACTCCAAAGCCTCTCTCAGCTCAGCGATTTTAACATTAATTGGGTCCAAGTGCTCTGCATGAAAGAAAATCAACGACAAATTATCGAATGCAAAGGAAAATAATATCGACATGCCATGTACCTTTACAAACAGGGTCAAAAAAACAACTCAAATGTTTGAAGCAAAGCTGACTGCCAATAATAAAAAAAATTACAGCTACCCCTACATAGAAGTCTGAAAGAGACTTCAAAATATGCCAAGGAAAAATAGAACAAACCATCTTTGGCAAGATCATGCTCGGTCGGAATGTGGCCAACGTGAATATAGAACGAAACCGTCTCTGGCGTAGAGTAGGGATTGTGAAAACAAAATTTGTACATTCCGTTTCGTGGGGCCTTGAATTCGAACTTGTCCCCAGATGTCCCCTTCAAACTGTGAACTGTATTTCCCCCAGGAGAAGTCACCTGCATCAAACAAAAGATTACACAGGGCTGTAATCAGCTGTTCTTCAAGGAAAATAAAAATGAATTATTTCTAAAGATTCCTCAAGTTAATACTAGCAACATAACCCTAAAATTCAACAAAAACATCCACAGATCCAGATCAAATCGATCCAAACGCATGAGCAACAAAATATATTACATTAACTACACGACATTAGAATCAGTCAACCATAGGCCGTAGATCAAAATTTTTCTAATTAAAAAACACCCAAAAAATAAATTCATCAAATAAGTCCTCATGATTCCAACAAAAGCAACCTTTGCTTTTGTTCAGATGAATTAAATATGAAAATACAATAGAAAATAAAATAAAATAATAGAAACAAAGTCATAAAAATCGGGCCTTTATTTAAAGGAATCCAATACGCAAATATCAAATCAACCCGAATTTCACGAAAAAGGGCATGAAATTTTTAGATCAGATAAATAAACTTACAGTTAAATCAATGCCGGGGTGATCAGTGCCCCAGAAAATATCGTGGTCGACGACGACAAAGTTGCCTGAAACCGTGTCTCCTTCGTAAAGCACGTACTCATACACGCATTCGACATCGTTTACGGTCACCGAAAGAGAGGAAACGTTACTCGCCCAACTCAAAAAAAGCAAACCCATCAAAGCCCACATCTTTCCCCATCTCTTCTCCATCTTTTAGGATTTTGATTCGCTGAGTTTTTCCTTTTTTTCACCCGATTTGATTCCTTGCAGTTTCGCAAAGAAGTCAAAAGTCTCGGCACTTAAATGGAGCTTCCACGACTGCCTCGGTTAAGTACTTGCATTTACAACTAAAAACGACAGCGTCTTTCGCTAACATATACGACGTCGTGTGGATATGCTTTTAGTTGGCCAAACTTTTGTTGTCCTATTTTGCCTGTTACCAATGGACTTGTTGAGACCGAGATATTCATTGAAACACGAAGATTCATTTAATATTTAAAAAAATTTAAATAAAAATATTTAATTTAAAAAATAAATCTTAACAAAGATTAAAGCTCACTTTTAAATAGGCAAGCTTTAGGCAAAATATTTTAAACCAGAGCCTAACTCGCCCATTATCATTTACTACAAATGATATTATTATATAATGATAATGATGATTTTATTTTTCCCTTTTATAAAAAAAAAAAAAAAAATGCACAACTCTTAAGTCTCACCGTTTCAGTTCTTGAACCCCAAATTCCTATCCTCCAAAAGAGCTGAACTTGTTAACAGCCGCAACCGTAGTTCAGATTTCTCAGCCACCTTCTCCATTTCACAGTTTCAAATTTCACCCACTTCTCAAATCTCCACAATAGTAAAAGCTTTAGATTTATTATAGCCATTGTTTAAGTTCTAGTTCTTTGTTTTTCTTTATTTTTTGCTGTTTTTCTCTTATCTAATATATTAGTTTATGCAAATATTGCATAATTTGTGTCTTGAATTGTTAAACCGTCATTTTTGCATTTAAGCATTGTACGGTTCTAATCATATGCAAACATTTTCTGCCCTAGGTTACATAGACTATATGCACGTGAAAATTGCCAAACTGTTCTGAGAAATTATATATATGTGCTTACATCAGCCACATTTCTTACAAGAACCAGAATTTTACCAAAACCCATGCCCATACCCAAAAATTAGTCGAATGTGGATACTTCAAGAAAAATGAAGAGCAAAGCAACATAGCATGAGGTCAACCATCAGGCATTGTGCACGACTAGGTGTGAACACAAAATTAAAGTAACATTATTTATATCATAAAAAACGTAAAGAACAATTTCATAGCTTACTTTCGTCATTGAGATCTATGGAAAGATTCGCAACTTTTGCTTGGCTGTCGGATAAGCTACAAAATGCATGTGGCAGTCCGGAATGTGGTGAAGAACTTGTGCTGCTCCTGCTTGATCGCCGGTTTGAGTTGTGAGTTCTTATCTCATGGTTCAGGTACATCTCCAAGCCGGAGGAAACTTGTCCTGCATTATTCCTGCCCTTGAAAATTTTGCCCCTAAAAATTCAATAGGCTCCAACAGCAATTTTAAAATTTAAAAATGGAAATATTTAGTAGAGGTGTTGTAGTAACTTGAGAATATCTGTATCTCTAGTAAATGATGTCTTAGCTACTATAGGTACCTGTCTTTTTTCTTTTCAAGATATCGCTGCAACGATACTTTTCTGTTCACCTGCCCATCTACATCTTAAGACACAACAGAGAGTGTTAGAATAGGAAAAAAGAGCCAATACTTATATTATATCATCTAGCAGAAAAAGCCCTCTAATTCCCAAGTCATCAGCAGATTATAACAAATGTCCCAAGGCACTAACTGCGATCTTGTCTATGAACCATTTTGGTTACGCCTATCAAGAGTCTCGTTTACCTACAATAACTAACATGATCGAGCACTTGCTTTTATATGTTGCATAAATAAAAATAGAAAACAAACTTTAAAACTGCAGTAACTAACCATCTAAATGACAACAAATAATTTAGATCAGACTCCTCTACGTTGATTTTAGTACTAAAGGTTCCATAATAATCTATAGTCACGGATTATTATCACCGTGATAATGATCATCATGAAAAAGGACTGCTTAGCTAGACCTAGCATTTGGCTTAAAAAATGCCACAGAAATTCAAAACTATTTTCCTATTTAAGTGATTTATGTCTTGAGTTATTACACCACCAAACAAGAGTTATGATAGCATTTTCGCATTATATAACATTTCATAAAAAAAATGGTAAAAGGGGAAAAAGATGTCATACCAGAGTCATGAGTGATATTTCCTTTTTCCCTAATCTGCTGCTGGTATTCTGTCATCTTCTCTGTAAAGGCAAATTTGTGATCAACGTCATTATATTATCACTAAGCAACGGAATCCAGCAAAAAGATTTAAAAAATCAATCATGTAATATTATCGGAATTATCTTCATCTCTGCATGTGCCACTTTCATGCCAAAACTCTATTTCTGTTTAGCATATAAGACCTAAAATGTTTAGACTGCATCTAGCTCTTAATGCTTGATTTTGTTCTACAACTGCTACACAAGTGATGCATGAGTTTGAATATATTTATACGATTCAAAACAAGAAAGACAACCAACAAGAAGCGTAGCCACAATGAATTAAAAATGATGAAAGTTAGTTTCCTTCTATTTAGATAACAAAGAGACATATTTCAAGTGCAAACACAGTAATGCTAATAGGCTCCAAACATCAGAAACTACCAATTTCCGAATTTTCTTGTTCCATAATGAAAATGTAGCTACAGTTCACGTATATCCAAGATAATTTTCAAACACCATGATTTGCTTCCTTGCAATAGACAAAAAAATTGGTTAATTTACCCATTCCGAACCAAACCTGTTTGCATAGCATGAGAGTTCAAGGAAGAAGAAGCAATAAGGCCATTTTTGTCAGCAGCTGCTTGTACATGACAAACAAAGGACCTAAGGGCTGAATTTCCACTACATAGTTTGTCCTGAGGAAAATCAATGGATGTTGCCGCCAGGTGCATGATTGCCCGTGCCTGCAAACCCATATTCGGATGCATTGGAAGGCCAACATGCTATCATTTGTTCTCCAGGTTATCCACAGAAAGAGGAATGCTTCATTACCTTATCAAGTGGTACTCCATCATACACATTGACCTTTCCACAGTAGAAAATCGTCATTTGCCCCCCCGACTCACTTGTTTCACATGGACTTTGAGAACTTAAAAAGTCAAGAAAACACACAAAAGAAGTATACAAATTATACATTACTCTGCCCAAGCTGAATATAATGTAGCCCATACTCAAAGATGAGTATCGGATATGAGTATATGCCCAACGTGAATATGCTTATTCTTCTAAGTTTTTTCATATATTTGGACGATTACACTCCTGTACTCATGTCACATTTTCACACTCCATCAATATCATCACTTGCATTACTTTGTCAAAGATTAAATAGACTACAAAATCTATGCAAACTTTTTTTAGATCTACCAAAGGAATTGGATAAAACCCTCAATGCAAAATACACTAACACAAAATTAACTTAAACAATACTACTAAATACTAATAAGAAAAAAAATTAACCTGGGAGAGAGATTTTTGTTATCCGTGTCAACACCGTGGCAATTTATCTCCCCCAACTGAGCAGGTTTCAAAGAAGGATCTTTTCGCCGATACGGGCTTTCTTCTTCTTCGAAACCCGCTTCTTTTACTGAATCACCTGAATTCGAAGTCACCTAAACAAGGTATTTCAAAATTAATTTTCAATTTCCCTAAATAATAAACTGAAGCAAGTACCCCCTAAAAGAAAATGAAATAAAAAATCGAGGGGGACTCACACGGGCCGCCGCATTTTGCGGAGGCTCTGATGGCGGTGGCGGAGAAACGAGGATTTTCCGCAGAGCACCGGCGCCGGAGTCATTGTTGTTCTCCAACAACGCCTTGAGTGAAATCACTTGCTGGATCGCCTGCGATTTGTTCCACGACGGCCTCCGCATGCCTGTAACTCCACGTGTCAATTTTTTTTAAATTATTACGTTATTTTCATGTTTCCCGGGATTCTGGTTACGGTTAAGAAAATACGGAGACCAGGAAAGGGCAAAAGTGGGAACATGAAAGATAAAGAAAAGACCCCCAAAAAAAAAAATCAAAATAACCTTTTTCTTTCAGGAATTTGCGACAATCTTCCCGAGTGAGCTGAGAAATGTCTTCTTCGGTTACTTGGCTGAGGGGTTTATCAAGTATCGACTTACACGAAGCCGTTGTCGTGGCCGCCTCCGCCTCCATCGTCGTTATCCTAGCCTCCATCTAACAGTCGCCGGAAATCCACCACAGTGTCAGCACTGGTAATTACAGCGAATTTGAAGGCCCAATTTTGTAATGGCTGTGACAATAAGCAATTTTGCAGAGACCGAAGGGGGTGGGCGGTGGGGGGATCTTTACTCTTTGTTTTATTTATTTTATTTTTGGGATGATTTTAAGGAGCTACGACCCGAAGTACCCTAGGCTGCCACGTAAGCTAAGGTTTTTTTTTTTGCTGTTTATTATTTGTAATAATCTGATTTTGGGGAGAGCAAACGAGGGCTTAATGATATGAGAAATTGCGATTTTGCCATTTTAATTGAGATGTGGCAAAACTTAATTGGATGAAGAACAGCTACTTTAGTGTACACAGTTACTTAATGTGTCATTACAGCGGGGAGATTAAGGTATCTTTGTCCTTAGATTCTCCCTCTTCGATATTTTATTACTACAAAAGTTAATTACGCCTTTCCCAAAACTACATAGCTATTATTAACACAACAGCAATATTTTTAGATGAAAAATTAAATTAATTTTATATATTTATATAGTATTTTAAATAATATATATTTTAATAAATTAATCATTTAATTTAATAATATAATTATATTTATTATATATGTAAAATTTTAAATTTATTTAATATTTTAATTATATCATTGATAAAGTTAGTATTTTTAATATATATTTAATAGTTAAAATTTTTACATTAAATAAATAATTGGACATATTAATTTACTTAAAACTTAATATGTATAGCCTACGTGAATGAAAGATAAAATACGATGATCAGATTAAATAAATATAAACTGTATAAAAAATTATATAAATATATAAAACTAATTTTAATTTTGCATTGGCGCAAGTGAATCCCTCCTTATATTTTTATGGATAAGTTAGTGTCTTTAGTGTACTAGTTAAGGTAATTATTTAAAAAAATATTATTAAGAAGTGCTTCTCGTTGTTAGTTAGTTTAAGATAGATTTGATAATTTTTTATCTATATAAAAATAAAATATGAATACAATAGATTTAGTAAATACAATACATTTAAACATAATTAATAAGACACATGAATATAGTGTCATATTTATGTTTAAGATTATGACACACCTAAAAATTTGTGTCTTGTTCTCATTTAAATGATTACTAACAAAAATACAAAATACGATTCATATGCATAAATTGTCAAATTTAATTTAAGGTTATATTTCAAAAAGTTAAAATTAATCCATTATCTTCTATTCTATTCGACGAAAATAGTGCATTAAATATAAAAATATTTTTTAAATGATAATAGTTACTTAAGAAAAGGTATGCTTAATTGATAACTCTAGGCACTAGTTATAGATTATTTAATTATTAATTTATGAGAGATTTTTTGTATTTACATTATATTTATATAATTCAAAAAATAATTCAATAATTATATTTTCTTTCCTTTAATGTCACCATAAAAATACAAAGTGACATTAAGTGCTCATTAACATTTCCCTTAAAAGAATAAAATTATAATTAATGCATTATTTTTTATTGAATTTACTAAAAATAATGCATTAAAAGTAAAAATTAAATTCTTTCCTAAAATAATATTTTAACTAATCTTAAACAATGCACGTAGACTTTCGTTAATCAAATCCTTATTAAAATAGTATTTAACTAATCTTAAACGTAGGCATCGATAATATTATATACATATATATGAATAATTATCTCATACATCGATGCTAAAATAAAAAAAATTTACAAACAGAATTAGTAAGAAAACGCTTATCCCATAAAATATAATTAAAAATAATAATAAATAATAAATAAATAAGACACGTATCATATCATTAACATGCTTATAGAAATTTTTTACTATCTATATATAAAACAATTATCCTATATATAAAATGTTTAAAGTTTTTTGCATTCAGAACATTGTTTCTACTAAATTTAAAGTAGACAATGTATTAATTATATATTAATTTCTTTAATATCATCCTCAGAAGTGTAAGTAGATGCCAATTAATTTTTTTCATTTTTATATTAAATGTAGTTAACAATTAATGTGTATAATATCAATTATCAAAGAAATATTTACTTAATATGGTAAAACCCTTATAAATTATCACCGTTGAGTGTAGAGAATAAGAAAAAAAAATTATTTTAAAGTGGTAATTAAATCATCGATAAATGATTTAACTCTTAACATGATATTTTTAAGAGATTTATTTTTATGATATTTTTATTTATATTTATACATTAAAATTAATTTATTTGTTAAGACTAAAAGGATATAAATTAATTCATTGTATAAAATCAATTTGTTCAATAATTTAATAAACAATATTGATAATTAAAATTTTTACTTTATGTAAAAAAAATTTACCTACTCTTATTTTTAATACGAAATTCAAGATTGAGTTTAAATCAATTTTGGATTCGAGTTTTTCATGTTTAAATCATTTAGGGCTTGTGCTAATTTGGGTTCAAATTTTTTAATTTTTGATCAAATCGAATTTAATTTGAGGCGAATTTTTCAAGTTAATTTTTGGATTCGAACTCACTTTGCCTTTTCTACTATAGATTCTGCGTTCTTTTAAATATAAACTATCTGATTGTAAATCTAATAAACCAAAAAGGTCAAAGTATTTGAAAGATCCCTAAACTCTAATAACCGGTGTAAATGAATCTTTCTACTATAATATTAAGTAATTTAGTCTTTTTTTACTTTTAATTTAAGCAAAATGATAAAATCACTAACGTGACCTAATTTCCTTTAATACCATCATCTTCAAGACCCATTTTTGTTGAGCATGGCTTGTATCACTTTGTTTTGTTCATATAGAGAAAAAGAAGAGAGAAAGGTAGAAAGGAGGAAAAACAAAGAGAGAAAATTTTTAATTTCGCTTTTAGAGAGAGGAAATTAAAAACATAAACTAGTATCTCATGTGTTGTAAGTGTAAAAATGGCATGGATTAAAAAAAATTAATGTGAAGAAGTGTTCATGTTATAATTTCTGTACGTGATAATAATAAAATATATTATTTTAAATTGATGTGGATAAAATAAAAAATTTAATTGTTGAAAATATCACGTCATTATTTTTTTCAAAACGAGATATTAAGAAATTGAATATAGGTAAAAGAAAACCACATTAATTAAAAGGAGAGAAAAGCTAAAACAATTAAAAGAATCCAAGGTTAAAAACTGAAAAGAAAGAAAACAAGTAAAAAAAAAATTGAAATCTTAAACTGTTTAATAAAAATTCACAAATCCCTTAGAACCCTAAAATTCCTTAGAACCCTTTGCATAAAAGATCTAGCCATATGCCTAGCTTATGATTTTGAGCAAAAATTCAAATATGCAATTTATCTAATCCAATCAAAATTGCAAATTAAAACATACCCAGGTCTTCAAATTTCAAAAGCAATCAAAATCCAAAATTTTCTACTTAAAAAAGAAACAAAATGTTTTAAATTTACAGTTTCACAGTGCCTTTGAGCTACCCTTCTTATCAGTATCAAATCCAAATAAACCGCATTTCAAAACATATCTGGAAGGAACAGGAATCATTCTCTGATTAAGGAAGTAGCTGATAACGCTAAGAGCAACATTGATATAAGGATGGATCTCTTGAGGTCTTGCTCGATCTCATAGTGTTGGTAAAAGAGGTAAAAGTATGGGATTAAAATGAAAATACAAAAATTTAAAAGATTAAGCCTTTCTTAGGTGGAGTGATTGGCAGTTCGATTTGGGTGGTTGCTTCTTGGGTTTGAGGGCTTGGCTTTGTATTTTTTGCTGTCATTGCTGAAGCCCTCCTTCAAACCGCCATGGCTGCTCCTCTGTTTCTCTTCAAATTGAATTTTCACTAGATCTATTATAATATTACATGGAAAGTTGAATTTTCACTGCAAAATCCCAATTTGATTCAAATCTTTTTTTTTTATTCAAATTTGTTGTTTTTTCAATTGGGATTTCAGAGTTCTAACGAGTTTTTATTTCTATTCATTTTCAGTTTTTAAGCATGGTTTTCCTTTTTGATAAATTGGTGACGGAGAAATAATGCTTAGAATCGAACTCAAATTTATATATCAACACAAAAATCTTTATTTTTAGGTCGGTCGTTGGCAACCATAGTTTTTATAAATTATTTTAGGGTTTTTTCTTTTATTTTCAATAATTTGGTTACTTATTTTATCTAATTAATTTAAAATAATATATTTTACTATGCTAAATTAGAATTTTAATAAATGTTATATGCCATGTATTTTTCTAACTATTCATGCTACGGAAGTTAGTGAGATTACCATTTTGATTCTATTTTAAAAGAACAAAGACTAATTATCCAGTTTTATATTAAAAGAACTAATTTGCATAAAATGTTGTAATATAAAGACCTCCAACCAATTTGACTAATGAAAAAGTATAACAGTAACAAATTTCTTGTCCTAACACTCTCTCTCTCTCTCTTCCCTCTCTCTCTCTCTATATATATGTATATATATGTATATATGTTTTAATCAAAGAAAAGTATTACCTTATTTTGATTTGTTAAGCTCCTAACAATCAAAGTAATAGAAAGAGCTTATATGCTAATTTCTTCATAAATAATAATAATGATTTTAAAAAATATTAAAATTAAATACTAAGCTTGAAGGTAAAAATTTTAACTTTTAAAAACTAATGTTCCCTTAAAATATCGAGTTAATATATAATATATGTAACGTAATAATATTCACATTCACTTGCTTTGCAATCAGAGGTGTTTATGTTTCAAGGTCAACTTAAACAGTAATTTTATATAATTAAATTTACATAAATTGAATGCAAGCTTAGTTGTAATTTTTTTACGTACAATGGTGAATAGGTAACTTAACCGTAGAAAAGCAATGGACATGACAGCTCTAAACCGGATACAATTGCATGATAAGAAAATATGAGATAAAATATTACATAATAAAATAATTAATATAAATTAATATAAATATATGAATAATTATTGATATATGAAAATTTTTATAAATATATAATTATAATGTGTAAAAATAATATATATATATATATATATATATACGGGGATTATTGGGTCTTCAAAACAGCATCACAATCATTCAGGGCAAGAGTAGACCCCAGCCTCTCACCTATTTGGCCAAACATAAGGCAAAATATGTCTAACCCTTTTCTATTGTAGTCTTTTCTTTTCTGTATTTGTGTCTTTGACTTGTACTCTCTCTCACTCAAAAAAAAAAAAAGTTTCAATAATAGGGACTGGCTCCTCTCCTTTCCTTACTCTTGTTAGGTTATAGTAACCTTCTACTACGGTAGCTCCTCCTCGGCATGGGCGTATCCAGCGACCTCCACGCCGCTGTTGTCTTTACTTTTCTCTTATTGGCCGCTGCTTCAGTCATCACTCTTTCTCAACTTGGTAAGTAATTCAAATAATTATATCCCTTGTTTTTGTTTCAACTTGGAATACCTATGAATACATAACAATTGACTCGGTTTTAACTCAGTGGGTTTTGGGTTCCTTTTTCCAGGCAGCGGATTTCAGGAGAGAGAGCGGAGTAAGAAGAGAAGTACGTCAGGGGTTTTGGACCGGTTCTTGGCTCAGAAAAGACTCGACGGCCCGGGTTCTTCACCACCTTCTTGTAGATCTAAGTGTGGAAGTTGCTCACCTTGTGAACCGGTTCACGTCCCGGTTCAACCAGGGTGTGGTATGCCACTTGAGTACTACCCTGAAGCTTGGCGTTGCAAGTGTGGCAACAAGCTTTTCTTGCCCTAAAATTCTACAAAAAGTAAAGAGAACAATGCAAATTCTCTAAGATTCGAAGACCTTTTTCAAAATAAAAAGAAAAATCTTTTTAGCACTTATAATATATTACTGCTATTTTGGTGGTTCTTTCTATGTTTATATAATCATTTTACATTTCCTGTGAAAGACAGGAAAGCTTTTACCTACCCGTACTTAGATAAGTATCGAATTCGAGTATGATATTGAATTTGACTGTATTTAAATAAGTATTAAAATTAAATATAATCTTAACTAGAATATATATTCGACATATATATTTTAATTTTAAAATTTTTAGTATATGTCAGAATATGTTTCAGATACCTTAAACAAAGATCTGTTATCTCTCTTTCTCTTTTCATTTCCTTTTTAGTTGTTCTTCACCTTTCTTTTGCTATGATCTCTTTTATTTTGCCTCATTCGCTTCATTGAAGCAAACTTTGTATGAGAGAATTATGGAAGTAAAGACTGTAATTCACTAATTACTCCTTTTTTAAGTGCTTATTTTTGGCTTTGAAGTGAAATTTATATATGCTGACACTGAAAATGAAATATGTTCTAAGCGTTACATCAATGGGCTTCTACATTTTGAACTCATGATTATTGCAAATAATTTACTTATCATTGAATTTAGCACTTATTTTTATATAAGTTATTGATTTTTAATTTTATTGAATTACCTACATGAAATTTTATTATTAATAAATTAAATTATTTATGTTAATTTCGTAATTTAAATAAAAAAGCTAATTCAAAATGCATATGTGGTCTATTGTTTACAACTCATCAAGATAATACTTGCTAAAATAAGCTACGTATGCATGTTGAATCAATTTTTTTATTAAAATTACTTAAAAAATTAGCATAAGTGACTTAATTTGTTAATAATAAAAGTTTAATTGTGCAATTTGATAAAATTAAATATTTGTTACCTAAATGAAAATTGATGGTAAGTTGTTCTTTTGTCCAACATTTAAAATTTGGAGTCAAGTGCACGTACATTAATTATTGAGCTAAATGCCGGGTGCAATTAATAATAAATTCAATGACTCATATAAATTATCTATATATATATATATATATGTTTGTATGTAACCCAGATTCAACTGTTTTTAGCTAGCCCATGGTTGTTATTTTTATCATATCTTATTATGATGAAATATCATTTAGGGGATAATTCCGAAATTGCAGTACTATGATGATATTTCTTCCATAAATGTCACTTGAACTTCTTTTTTTTTTTTTAAACATTAAGTTAATAGAGTTAATATTTCTTATACATGGCATGATTTTATTGAAAAAATTGAATGAATTTTACATGAAAATAAAAACTTCACTTAATTATAAATTTGCCCATATAATTAGTTTCTATCTTTAGGTTTTTGAATGAAGAATTTCCATACCCAAAAATAAATAAATAAACAAATGAAGAAAAACAAGATAGAAAGGGTTTTATCTAGTGTTTGTTAATTAGTTATACATATTTAATGCTATAGGAATCCATCAATCTGAAATATTATCAAGAATTTCGAGATTATCTTACAATCCCTCCTAAACATGAAGGAAAGTTTAAGTTACGAAGAGGGCAACGAGGTTTTTCAAGTATGTATGTTGATAAACAGTGAAAATCAGCAACGTTTTCAATAGTGTTGGGAACTTCAGTTCCATTATTTGCAAATAGTAATTGCAATACTATTTTATGATTCTAATTCTTTTCTTTTTCGATATTAATCATAATTCATCATAATAATTTTTGTTAATATCCATAATCGCAGCTAAATACATTCATGGCTACTATTTTAGCCCGGTAGTATTGAAAACTACGTACGAGATAGAGCATCAAAGTAGAACAATGATGGGGACTTCTTGTTTGTTTCCCTTCTTCATCAGAAGCCTGGTTGCTTCTTTGTTTGTTTCCTTTAATCTATTATGCACCAAGAATTTCAATAGTGATCAAAACGTCACCTTACATCATTATTTTACTATTTTTATTTTATTTATTATTAATATTAATAATTAATATTTATCATAATAATATTTGTTATATCTACGGTACGATGCTCCAAAATACATTCACAATTTTAATTTAAATCCCTACGTACTCTCCCTTTCTCTTCTTTCTCGCCCTATTCATAATCTCTTTCGCTGTTTAAGGGATCGATAAACACAGCATTCACTGTATTTGCACTCTCTCTTTCAAAGGATTTTCTCGACAGCTGCCCCTACTGAATTCCCAATTACTTTTGCTTTGGTCAATTAGGGTAGTTTTGAAATGTACTTGTCAAGTTTGTCGCATGGTTTACTACACAGTAACTTTTTCCCGTACATTGGGGGTTGGAAGACAAGACATGTTCCTTTTTACGTTTAAGAACACCATAAACTTGATTTTACTGCTGCCAACGAGTTATGGTTCCAAAGCTGCGATCAATTGATGATGCTGCAGACGTTATCTTAGATGTGATAGTTGTTAATGGAATCAGCGGGTGTGTTAGGAATTTGACAACATTATGTGTATTACGTAAAGATGTCTCCGAATCAGGTTATTTATTTATATTTAAAAATATATATTATTTAAGAAAGTTTAAATAAAAATATTATATTTAAAAAATAAATTTAGATAATAAAATAAATTTATTTAAAAATAGGAAAGGTTTTAGTTTTAACATTCAATGAATCTAGTCTAATCTAGTTTTAATTAGATAGTATATATTGGTATATATTTTTATATATATTATATAATTTTTATCACATAAAGAGTAGATATACAACATTATAGTATAAACATTAAAAAATATATGAAGTTATTTATATTATAAAACTTAATAAAAAATTATTGAATTAATAAAAATTAAATTTATTAAAAACAAATTTAAAAAAATAATAGAACTAAATCTAAATAAGTTTGAACTACATATATATAAATATGGATAAGCTTAAATAAATTCTGAAGCTCATATATTTTTGTTGGACCGAGCTTGGACAAGCATGAATAATGTTAATACCATACTTAAGCTCGACCCAACTTGTTCTAAACAAATTTTAAAGTTTATATTTCTGATTGAGCTGAACTTGAACAAGTATGAATAATATTAATATCATATTTAAGTTCAATTCGACTTGATCTATGAATATCTCTAATAATTCGTAATTGATAAGATACGATCTAAAAATTATAATTTTTATTAGGACGCGAACGATGCGGAATTGTTACATTGTAGAACTACGTGACGATTGCAACGATTTCAACGAAAAAAGGTTGAAAATAATTGTCTCCGTT